>PGFW01001106.1:20837-33046 GCA_003123925.1 Haematobia irritans
AGCCCTTATTTGATCATACAAAAGAGATTTACCATGATGATAGATTGTATAGCGGTAGTAAGATTTAAATTAAATTTCATAAGAGACCAAACCACCCATAAGGAACATTATTTTGAAAAACTTGAAAGTTTCTCCATCATACTATTAATAAGGAAGCAATACTGATCTAAACGTTCAATTTGGCCTATGTGAAAAATTGATGATTTTTTCATTTGTGCATAAATGAAATTAAGATATTGTAGTAATAAGAAATTAACAATATGGCTAAACATAATCGGCATAAATCGACAAAAGCAAAGTAAATGTGGTCTTGAATGCTAGCGGGCAGACCAAAACTGCAGCAATAAAACTCCAATCGAATATGATGCACAACTAAGTCCAACCTCAGTGTTCAACCAGCCAATGGGGATTGACTCAATAATTTAGTAACTCAAGCCAAAGCTTAGACGACGAAAACAGATGAGACTGAAGTCTGCAGTGGCAAACTGAAGCCTCGGGGACGAAAGCAGAACAAAACTACATTGATCAAAAACCGAAACCCAATTACTTTAATGGTACTCACAATCTCAGTAATTAACTCTAAGCCAGCTCGACAAGAAAAACGGGCAGATTACTGCATGCCGAAGCTTAAGTATTCAACTGACAGAGCAGAAACTCAGAATTAAACTCACACGAAGCATAGATACAACCTAGAGTGTCATGCACCATTAACTCCCATCCAAAGCTATCGAAGAAAACAGACGAACCTGAATTCGCGATGATCTACAAGTATGTCAACAGCGACAATGAACGACAGATACCTCATAATTGAAGTCCACGTGAAGTCTCATCTACCGAAAACAGGACGAGACTGACAGAATTTCAACGCAGAACAATGAGAACAAATCTCATTATTACGGCCGAAGCCTGCAGCGCATAATCTCAAAGATGTAACTCCAAACAAAGAGACGAAAAGCAGGACAATACTAAATTGCAGGGCAGATTAGACCCCATCATATCAACTTCATTATTATTATGAACTATGACATAATGCTTAGACTGAGGCTATTAAAGAATCTTCAAATTACTTCAACTGACCGAAGCTACTAGACAAACAATGGAGAATCTGTATAGCACGACCTATGGTTTAACTATACTTATTTACCTCCAAGGCGAACTCTTGCGACCAAAACATATAGACTATGTAGCCGTCTAATTATTCACTCCAATGAAGCTACAATGAAAAACAGTGACTATAACTTAATAAGGCGAAATCTCGTATTTACTGGCAAAAAACCTAGGACCAGAACAGAACTGACTTATAACCATAGTCATCTGCAAGCAACTTCTTTATCGAATGCAAGCCGAAATCTCGACTATTGCATTTAAAACCAAACATTTATAGCTATGATGTGTATATATTGATCAACATACCTAAACTAAATGATTAATTAATACCAGGAATAGCCTAAACAATCCTAATTGCTTTAATGCAATTGTAATAATATTGAGAAATTCATTTAAATGCAATATATAAAATAATACCGAGAGCGTTGAATGATATAAGCATTAACGATAACGGATAATAAATTATTTACAACAAATTCCATTTTCCACTCAATTATTGGGCAATAAATTTTACACTATTCTATGGCAACTGTCGAAACATTTATCATAAAATTCTCATAAATATTGATATAGGCTTAATCAGATTGGCAAATACATACACAGACACACACGTACTTTGTGTATGTTGATATCTAAAGGCAAATGAAAGTCAAAATGTTTTAAGATGTAAATTATACAAATCTGGTGATAAATAAATGCATTGAAACAGATTTGCATTCGGAATGAAACATTTCCAATCTCCGTGATAAATATTTTGAAAAGAGGATCAAAGACACCTCTCACGTTTGATTTATTGTGATATTAAAATTAAACCTTTTTCAATGAACCCCTCTTAAAGATGGACAAAACGTAGATGACTGTATATACGTGGTCCTGGTGATATTCAGACTCCATCTAACCATATCTCCCCGTCCATCTGTTAAAATCAAAATTTCATTTCTATAGAAAATTTTATCAAAAACATCTTCGTAAGGGATATCTTTAATTGTACTTCTAAGGGGGGTATATTAGCTTCAATGTACATATTGGCTAATGGTGTTGATCGCAAGGCGCCCAAAGAGAATCTAAGAGCTGAGTTCAAAATGGTATTTATCTTATTAATTATAGATTTGGGGGAGAAACCGTAAAATGGTAATGTTATTCTTATTCGTGAAATTATCATAGAGTTTGTAATGGACAAAAGGGTTGTAGAGCTGCAATTATATTTGGAACTTGACAAGCATTTAATGACATTAAGAGGATTTTGCAGAGAGTTATATAGCTTCTTGATATGGGTGTCCCATTTGTATCTGTTATTTATATATAAACCGAGAATTCTTAAATATTTAGATTCTATTAGATTATAATTAGACGATCGTATTAAACATGTGCATGATTGTTTGCGACATATGTGTAAAAATTTGGATTTTGATTTTGAAAGAGAAGCACCAGATACATTACACCAACGTTCTATAGACTCGAATACATGGTCTAAGTTAATAAGAGGATTTTTTTCAATTTTCTTCGAAGTTACAATAAGATTAAAATCATCAGCGAAAGCCGTAAAGTCAATTTCTTTTATAGTAGATAGTATATTACATAGTTTGTTATATGCGATCAAGAAAAGTACAACTGATAATGGTGAACCCTGGGGAATTCCGTTATGTATTGGGTGTATCTTAGATCTTTGGTTAAGTATTTTAATTGAAATTTTCCTGTTTGTCATGAAATTTTTGACGTAGCCTATTATGCGGGGGCCTAATTTCCAGTCATGCAATTGCTGTAGTACTGTATGTAAACCTATTTTATCAAAAGCTTTTTCAAAGTCTAAGGATATTATGGTTGTGTGTTTCCTACGAGATAAATTTCTTGTTATAATATAGTCAATATATAATAAATTGTCTGTTATGGATCGACCAGGGATAAAACCGAATTGTCGATTATTTAGAAGATTGTATGTCGTTAGGAACCACCAAAGTCTGTTAGCTACTATTTTGTCAAGAGTTTTAGATAGACAGGAATTCAAAGATATGGGCCTGTAAGAGTTTATAGATGTTTTATCACCACCGGGTTTTAATATTGGAACAACTACACTTAGTTTGAATTGTTGTGGGATAAATGATTTAAAAATTGAGTTAAACAGTTTGAGTAGTCGATCTTTGGTTATCTGTGGAAGGTTTATCAACATAGGGTATGTAATGCGATCATTGCCAGGAGATTTTTCCTTTAGATCTTTTTAAGACTGTATTCAATTCCTTTTAAGTTGATGTCTTCTTCTCAATAGAAGCTCTCGGGGCTAGCCAGTACAGGGGGTGTGTTTAGAAATGAAGGCCTGTATGGTCAAACATAAGGTTTATTAGGGGGCGAATTTTTCAAAAAAATCGGGTGATACATAATATTGGGATGCTATATCTACATCTGGAACCTGATAATCGATGTATATATTTTCCACATATAGTTAGTACTATAGAGAGACTGGATAGTAGCCAATATTTCTTTAGTAAGATGCGGTTAATAAATAGGGTTAATATGGTCAAATTGGGAAAATCGGGGTTTTTTTTTTTTTTGTGTTTATTTTAAATACATATATATGGGAGCTATATCTAAATCTGAAACGCGATTCGATGATTTTTGCACATATAGTTTAAGTACTATAGAGGACTGGAATCTAGCCAACTTTTAAAGTAAGATCGGTTAATAAATAAGGGTTCTATGGGCCAATTTAGGAAAAATCGGGCGGTACATATATAATGGGAGCTATAGCTAAATCTGAAAATCGGCGATCATTAGTTGAAGTATTTGAACCGATTTGGTAATTGCAGACTTGAAGGGGGCGATGGAAGAGAAGATTACCTTTGCAAATTTGGTGACGATCGTTTTGAAAAAAAAGCCACGTGCACCCCATTTGTCCGAAACCGGGCGATACATTTATATATGTAGCTATATCTAAATTTGATCCGATTTCTTCCAAATTCAATAGCGTTCGTCCTTGTGCCCAAAAAAACTCCCTGTACCAAACTTCATCAAAATCGGTTAATAATTGCGACCGGAATCCTGTGAACAACAAATACATGGACAGACGGACGGACGACAGCAAGCGCTAGATCGACTCAGGAGGTGATTCTGAGTCGATCGTTATATATTTTATGGGGTTCTAAAAATCAATATTTTCTGTAGGCACACTTTTTTGGCCAGATCAAACTTAATTATAACCCTAAGCAGCTAATGTTGTTTTTACCTCCCATTTTTCATGAAAGCTTCCGTTAGTGCTGCGCGTTAGCGTAACCGAACTTTTAAAAAACGCATACTATGGACATATCTGTCATTCTGCCTATATAGTTCCACATGTCCCAAGTTAGAAGATTTAACCGTCTGAAATATGTTCAGTTAAGAGGTTAACCGGAAAAAAAGATATTTGGCAATTTAACTTTCTGTAACTGGCAGTTAAAAAGCCTACACGCTCCGACAAAAAATCGGCTTCTGTAACATATACTCCCAAAACATAGTTTGCTTCAAGCATATAATATTTTTGGTGTATTGAGCCAAACATTTTATATGTTTGATCTCTTCCAAATGTATAATATGTTTGAATAAAGCATATTGGTCTAAACAATATAATGTTTTGGGTAGTCCTAAGTCCAAAAATTTTTGTAATTTTTGCATCCAAATTCAATTAATGTTGTCCTTCCAAAAAACAATATGTTATTATTGAAACATATAATAATGTTTTGGAAGCATTTTGCCCCAAAAATAATTATTATGCTTAAAAAAATTCTCCACCAAACAAATATTGTGCTCAAAAATTTTATTTATTTATTTATATATTTAACAAATCATAAATGAATTATGAAAAATAAAACAGGTAATATAGGTGCTAAACAACAAGGTTTTTCGACGCTTGAAATGCTCAAAATTTTAGTTTCTGCCCAATTGTATATTCCCCCTACATCTCTCAACTTGCCACGAAATTTTTTAGTTCTTAGCTACGCATTTTTCATGTAATACAAACATTGTAGAAGAAATTATTCATTGTATGATTTTTTTATTTTTAATTTACCTTTTGGCCCGGAGAAAAAAAAGGATTCAAACACGCGGAACCATCATCAGTTTTAAGGATCAAAGAAAAAAAGTAGCTGATGAATTGACAAGGAAAAATAAAAATTTAATTTTTGTAATAACAGAGGCACAACCACCAACTTAATTGCAATATCGCTTTCCCTGTTAAATAGCGCTCCAAGCTACTAAATACATATATGGCTTATACGGCTATTTCTAAATTAATAATAATGTTTTGCATCGCAAGCATATTATATTTACAAAACATTTTATGTCCGCAAACATAATATGTTCTAACATATTAGAACATATATGTCCCAACATGTTATGCCTAGTTAATGAACATTATATGCTTGCACTCAAAAATATTGTGTTTAAAAATTGTGATCCAAAACATATAATGTTTATAAGCCAAAACATATGAAAAACAGTCTTTTTTCCAATCCGTGGTAACGATGCTACATGAAATAAAGGGAATTCGTTTGTCAAAAATTTCGTTCGCGGAGGATAAAAATATTATTTTCTTTTGGGTGTAAATCTGGCATATAAAAACTATAGAATTTTCTCGCAGAGTATGACATATAATTTGGAAGTGACACATGACCATCATCTACTCCGCAAATCTCAGAAAACGCTCTCTCTTCCAGAATTTGACACTCTATGTAAATCACAACTAACACATAAAAATCTTCCTCTCCATACATCTAAGGCATGCTCAAGATGTTCATCTAACGCCAGCCATAATTTAATTATCAACTTGGTTTAAAATTCCATTCTGTGGTTTTCTTTCCATCACTTATTAGAAAAAACCAAAAACTTTAAATCAAAACTTGTTTCAAATTTTGTTCAATTATGCTTATGGCTTTGTGGTCCACAAAAAAATCCCAAATAAAGATAAAAAAAAAGCACTTACACTTAACTAAATGAGTTTCGAAAGAAAAAAAATCCCATTTCGGCTCCATTCTTATGGCGACGTCAAAATCTGAATGAAAAATAGAAAAAAATAAATAAAAAAATAAAAACAAATTTAAAACCTTTCTCAAGTTACAGAAGAAAATATAGCAGTTACGACATGAGTACAGTTTATTGGATTTACACTTGGACAAACAAAATGCTGGTGTTCGTTTTTTATTTCTTTTTAAAGACTTATTAAACGCTCAAAGCTGATGTGTAAGAAAAAAACAAAAACGCATAAACCCAAAGACTTCTCGTATAACATGAACGGTGTAAAGTCCGTCGTCAGAAGGGGAAAAAACTATGCCACTTATGTTTATTATAGTTTATAGATATATTTTACACAGCAAAGAAAACATGTGCACAGTTTTGAAATTAACAAATGTGTCGAAATGGAATTTTAAACCGTCAAGTTTTAACTCAAAACAAAGTAAAGGAAAGTCTAAAAGTCCGGCGGGGCCGAACTAATATTATACCTCTGCAATCACTTTGAAGATCTAAATTTTGGATATCATAATCACCAGTCCGTCAAAAATTCGTGTATGGCGGGCGTATATATAAAGGCCTTATCCCAAAACATACATTTAAAATATCACTCGATCTGGACAGAATTTGAATATGACTTTCTTTACAAATACTCCCCGTCTCTCTAATAGACTCAAAAATTTAACATACCGCAAATTTATTTACTGATTTATCGCTCGATATATATTGTATTAAAAGTTAGGAAAATGTAGAGTCATTTTTAAAATTTTTCGACTAAAGCAGCTGGCGATTTAACAGGAAAATGTTTGGTAATTTTGACCAGTTTTTGTCGAAATCAGAAAAACATATATATGGGAGCTATAATCTAAATCTGAACCGATTTCAATCAAATTTTTCACAACAATTTACTATATTTACTATTGTACTTGCTATTGGCAAAAATTTCAAAACAATTGGGACAGAAATCTCTGGCTGTCTGGGTCCCATAATAAGTGCATAATCGGGCGAAATAAATATATATGGGAGCTATATCTAATCTGAATCGATTTCAACACAAATTTGGCACGCAGATAGCCACGATGCTAAATCTACTCCCTGTGCAAAATTCAAACCAAATTGGGCCAAAACTCTGGCTTTTAAGGACGCGTATAGTCCATATCGGCGAAAAGATATATATGGGAGGTATATCTAAAATCTGAACCGATTGTCAATAAAATTTTACAAACTTGACTATACTACTAATTGCACTCCTAAGTGCAAAATTTCATACCCAAATTCGGCAAAAAAATCTTGGCTTCTGGGGCCATATAAGTCCAATATCGGGGCGAAAAGATATAATATGGGATCTAATCTGAACGCGATTTCAATCAAATTTTTTCAAAATCGGTATAAAACTCTGGCTGCTTGGGTCCATATTAGTGGCATATCGGGCGAAAGAAATATATACGCGGAGCTATATTTAAATCTGAACGCATTTATTCCAAAATCCCAATAGGGTCTATTCTGACCCAAATGAAGGAACATGTGGCCAAATTTGAAGGCGATTGGAGCTTAAATTGCGGCGACCCTAGAGCTTTGTCACAAAATATGTGGTCACAGACTAGACGGACGCGACGGACATGGTTATATCGACTCAAAGGGACCCACCCTGAGCATTATTGCCAAAAGACAGCGACCAATGTGTCCTATCTCTGTCTGCCTCCTGGGTGTTACACACATAGTGGCAGCTAACTTTATAATACCCTGTTCGCAGCTAGTGTGGCGGGCAGGGTATAAAAATATGGGGAACATTTAAATCGGAAGCAAATTTTAAGGACTTTCGCAAAAGTTTATTGTATGATTTAATGCGCTCGATATATATTGCATTAGAATTTTAGGAAAAATTAGTGTATTTTTTCAACTTTTTCGACAATAAGCAGTGGCGATTTTAGCAAGGAAAATGTTGGTAATTTTGACCAATTTTTGTCGAAATCAAGAAAAATATATATTGGAGCTTAAATATCTAAATGCTGAACGCGATTTCAACCAAATTTTGGCACATCATAAGCTACAATTGCTAATCTAACTTCTAACTCCGTGTGGCAAAAATTTCAAATTAAATCGGAGTAAAGATTAGGCCACTTGGTGGTCATATGAGTGTAAATCAGGCCCAACGATATATATATGGGTAGTTATATCTAAATCTGAACCGATTTCAACCAAAATTTGGCATGCATTAGCTAGCAATGCTTAATTCTACTGCCCTGTGCGAAATTTGCAATTAAAATTCGGAGTAAAAGATTGGCCACTGTAGTCATAATGAGTGTAAATCGGGCGAACGATATATATGGGAGCTATATCTAAAATCTGAACCGATTTCAATAAAAAATTTGGCACGCATAGCAAACAATTGCTAATTCTGACTCCCTGTGCAAAATTTCAACCTAAATCGGAGCAAAAAAATTGGCCTCTGTGGTCATAATGAGTGAAATCGGCGCGAAACGATATAAATATGGGAGCTATAATCTAAATCTGAAACCGATTTCACGCAAATTTGGCACACATAGCTACATGCTAATTTACTCCCTGTGCAAAAAATTTCAATTAAATCGGAGTAAAAAGAATTGGCCACTGTGGTCATATGAGTGTAAAATCAAGGCGAATCGATATATATATGGGAGCTATATCTAAATCTGACGCGATTTCCAACCAAATTTGGCACGCAATAGGCTTACAATGCTAATTCTACTTCCTGTGCAAAATTTCACTAAATGCGGCAAAAAAAATTTAGCCCTCTGTGGTCGGTATGAATGTAAATCGGCGAAACGAGTATATATGGGAGCTATATCTAATCTGAACCGATTCAATAAAATTTGGCACAATTGACTACACTACTAATTGTTACTCCTAGTGCAAAAATTTCAACCGAATTGGGTAAAAAACTCTGGCTTCATGGACCGTATTAGTCCAATATTCGGCGAAAGATTATATATGGGGAAGACTATATCTAAATCGTAACCGATTTCAAATCAATTTGGCAGCACTTGAACTAATAAGTAGCTAATTGGTTCTTCTTGTGCAAAAAATTTTTAAGCAAATTTAGGCGTAAAACTCATGGCTTCTGGGGGGCTATATAAGTCCAATATCGAGCTATATCTAAATTGAACCAATTCTTCCAAAAAAATAGGGTTCTATTCTGAGCCAAAACACATAGCTTGTGCCAAAATTTGTAAGTCACGATTGGACCTAAAACTGCGACCTAGACTTTGATTACAAAAAATGTGTTCACGGACAGACGGAACATGCTATATCGAATCAGAGAGCCCACCCTGAGCATTTTTGGCCAAAAAACAACCATGTGTCTATTTCGTCCTCCTTCTGGGTGTTGCAAAACAAACCGTTCGTAGTACTAACTTATAATACCCTGTTCCACAGTGTGGGCGGCAGCGGTATAAAAAAGGTTTCCCATAAGGATTAGGTAATTGATTCCGAGCAAAAGATTCGGCTTATTATAAACTAAAGACAATTTTTTGGCGACCTAGTGCGGGCTTTAAATCTACACTGAAAAAAAAAACATAGCGCCGGTCCAAAGACTTTCGAAGCAGACCGATATCCCTTCTCTCAGCCAGTAGCCAAGACACTTGAGGCAGCTACTCCTCTCCAGCCTTGTGGAGAATTTTCCAGCTGCCCACCATCAATATGGATTCCGTAAGGTACATAGCACGACGGACAGCCTTGCATGCCCATTTCAGCGCCACATCAATATGGGACTGCAAATCAAGGCCCAAAGCGTGTCACAGAACGATCCTCCGTGGCGCTTGACCTATCGAAGGCATTCGATACGGTCAACGCATGCCACACTAGTTCGAGGACATCGAGATTACCGTCCCTACCGGCAAGAAACCAAGCGTTGGGTTCTGAATTATCTTGTGGCGGACGCAGTCGTATTGGAATTCAGGGACAGGAAGTCAAAAAACGCGCCCGTAGAGTTAACAGGGAGTGTCCGCCAGGGGGGTTATTATCTCCGGCCACTGTTATTAATATCTGGCCTGGTCCTCGATTCCACCCCCTCCTGAACGTCGTCGAAGATTGTATTATATGTGGGACGGATTGTACAAATAATGGCACCCGGGCCCATTGTTGATGACATCTGCGATCGATTGGAAAGTCCCTACTCAGCTGATCTTTACCAGTTATTTTTCACTGCTAGGAATTTGAGGAATATTGCCACGAAAAATCCTCAGCCACACTATTCACTACATGGACGGCGGAAAGTAACACAAGGCAGTTGAATGTCAGAGTCGAAGGCAGAATAATTCGCGACCACGAAATTACCCCAAGATTCTCGGGTCACATTCGACAGCCTTTTTAGGTCGTCAGCGCGCCATGCCACTGCAATTTGTGATAAGCTCGCGAGGTAGAAACAAGGGTCCTCAAGATCGCTTGCGCGCAGCACTTGGGTGCGGGATAAAGAAACGCTTTATTGACTACATATAAAGGCAAATTGGCCGTTCAGTGGCTGCTTGATCTAGAGGCAATTGGCCGATGCGACACGCAGTCGAATAAAACATACAGACCTGTCAGCACGCTACTTTTAGAAACTGCAACAGGATGTCTCCCAGTACACACCCTGGATCACGCTTTTAATGCGAAACCAAATATCAAATTCGCAGTGGCGTCGACAGCCAATTAATGTTGTCAAAGCAGTACCCTCCTTGGGTTGATATCGTATTGTCCATCCAAATCACCAATCTTGTGGATAGACAACCTACACCCAGGAATGTAAGGGTTGGATCTTCACCTTTCTAGTGCCCGAAGATCCAAGCGTTATAAAAGAGAGCCCTCTAAAGATCAGGCAGCATACCAAGACAGGTCTGAACAAGAAATTCAATGAGATACATGTAGCTGAAGCGGTGAGTAAGCTACAAGGTAAATCCAGTTCTCGGAGTCCGGCCGCCATAGCAGCCGGTAGGAGAGAGACGCTCGCAACGGCAAGAAGCAGGGTAGTTTTCCTAACATTATCATGTGATTGATAGCAGCGTAACTGACGAGTGTTTTGGGCAAGGCCCCGCTTGCCGGGGAAAATATCTAGATACGCTAAATGTGAACATCTTTAAATATATTCATAAACACAATTTCCTAGCTAAATTCTATGTTTTGCGCTATGATTATAAAAAGGGATTCAAGAAAATTCCTACAAAAAACAAGCAGCCATAATCCCAATAGGCGACAATGTTAAAATTGCATGGGAACTAGGGATTTTATTGTAATTCCAATTCCATTATAGTTTGCATATTGTTTCTTATTGTTCAACAGTAAAAAAAGATATAATTAGAGAATTACTACAAATGATTCCCTAATAAATTTTGCCTAATCAGGGCACAATAGTACGATACCAGGAAGCAGGCATAACTCCCATAAAAAATGTGTGGCCTTTGTTTCCCTTAGAAAAAAAAAAAGCCAATGGGTAAATAAAAAATCCAACTACTTTAACAGTACTAATAAAATATTCCGAGTTCAGAAAGTTTCGTCTGTTGGCCCCATCAATTCAATATTGGCAAAACAATACCCCCCGACCGGGAACTCCTCTAAGGAAGGTAGGTAATGGATGAAGAGAATGCGTGAATCTGTGTTTTTATCAACAAGCACACAAAGTTTTCCTTATTGGCGGCCTTGTCGGGGGTTTTCTGTTCAAAAGAATTTTCCGCTATTGCTTGGGAGTCGTAAACAGAACACTTAACACCATCAATCAAAAATGAAGGCCATGGTCTTCAATTGTCAAATCGATGTGTCAGTCTCAACCATTCCCACACAATAAGTGCCTTGAATTGCTCCATTGTGGTAAATGATGATGACATTTTGAACTACAATCAATTGAAGAATATTCATACGTTTGTTTTGTCTTTTTCCTCTTATCTTTCATAGAAATTTTGCTCATATCATATGTGTGCCCCAAGGCAAAAACAATAGCCTGAGAAAACCTTTAGAAAACTTCAAGTTTTCTCCATAGTTTTTCATCAGACCCCTCCATCCATCCATGCGTATTGTCCAACCGTATTACAAGGGACAACTAGCTAGCTATGCAGTACGCAGTTAAAGTTGACGAAGAGAAATTAAGAATGTCGTAATTGAAGATTTTTTGTAATTGA
>PGFW01001110.1:8001-20102 GCA_003123925.1 Haematobia irritans
AGAGAGGATTTTATATATTTTTGTACTTTCCTTAACTTAACATCAGCCTACATTCACCGAAAGGAAAGTAGGGACTTCATAGTTTCATTTATGATCCATCATCTATGATTAATAATAGCTTTGCAGAGTTCTATTTCACCAAAAAAACCCTTTTTAGAAATTAACTCATAAATTGACTTAATGGGGGCGAGTGTTAAAGGGATTTGTCCAATATATGGAGGTTAAACTCATCATACTCTCACGACCATTGGAAGACCAATGAAAAATAGAAGGATTTTTTTGTGATGGTCTTTTGTTGCGAAAATCAATCTATCGATGAAAAATGGAGAAAATGCCAATGAAATTCCAAGATAACTTCAGGCATTGTACAAGTCTCCGTTAGCCCATAATAAATGGAAAAACGAAATGAAAAAAATCAAACACCAAAAAAAAAATAAATTTAAAAAATATATTTTTACAATTATATAAGCATTACTTTGGGAGGAGAAACTAGGCGCCATTCATTTTGTATTGATCAAAGGCAAGTCCATTCAATTATCTACAGTTATAAAATCAGAATATGAGACGAAGAGTAAATTTCAACCGATCCGGTTTACTCAACCGATCCGGTTGAAATTTACTCTAAAAATCTCCGGAGATCTGGGGATGGATTTATATGTTATGGTGGCTATATATAATTATAGACCGATATGGACCAATTTTCCATGTTTGTTAGAGACCACACAAAATTTGAATCGATACACAACACATTCCAAAAACCTAATTGTGGACCTATAATACGTTTAGATTTTTAATTCCGAGAAAATTGGAGGAAAATTGTGGTATCTAAAAGTGTGAAAACGTTGAATGTGAAGATCGGGTGGCTAATGAAGCAGAGTAAAGTAAAATTCGACAAAGGTCTTTGTGTACCTATAATTCCTATCGATTTTCTGGCAACCCGGATAAAATTTCAGTGTCTACAAGCGCAAGAAGTTAATAAGGGGATATATAATGAGCTATATAGGAGCTATACCAAAACATCGATCGATATAAACCGCACACAAAGTGTGAATTCGTCTAGATTTTTAAATCCAGAAAAATTTTCGGTGTTAAAAAGCCCAAAAAGGTCGAATATGGAGATCGGCTGGCTAATGTGGCAGAGTAAAGAGCTATTTTGTTTTAATATCGATAATGGCATCAAATTCTAGAAACCAGTTTAGATTTGTTCGAATTGGCTACCATTGGCACAAATTATGTTATTTAAAATTACTAACAATTAAGTGGCCCTGCGTTAATTTTGCCCATTCCCAGCGAAGCGCCGTAATGTGATTTTTACCACTTGTTTAATGCCAAGCTTAATGTTCTCTGGTGCAAAAGTCAAATGATTGAGAAACGAAGATTTTGTTGGCCATTTTACAGTAGAAGTGAAGCGAGAAATATCCTTTTTATACCCACCACCATAGAATGGTGCGATGCAAGTACAAAACAATTTAAAACAAAAAATTCGATGTGATGACAAACTATGATACGTCCCACAACGCTATGTTAAGCTTATCCGTGACTTTTTAATAGAATAAGCTTTCCAGCGGGTAAATGTTCTTAAATATGATATGCGGTCTTTCCCAATGTTACTAATCAGTAGGGGTCGTTAGGTATTGATATAGTCGGCCCCCGCCCGACTTTCTACTTACTCTCTTGTTTTTGCAATAAAATAAAAATTAACGGTAAAATTTAGCGTTAGTTAACAACAGATTTTTTCTTCTGTAATTGTATTTATGAGTCACCATATTAACGGATCTAATTCGGGTTGAATTTGATACCCATTACCATGTCATAGTGGTATTGTTATTGAATAGCACTGGAGAGAAAAAACGACAACACTATAAAAAATGAAAAAAAAAAACCTTTTTCGACTACCCAGTATATCATGAATTGCCAAGTAGTGGTATTATCAAACGTTGACTTGGCAGCTCTTACAACCCAAAAAAAAAAAAATCGCTTCTCTAACAATTTTGTTCCAAACAATATTTTGCAGGAAAAGCACATATTTTAGAGGTACTGCCGAACATTAATATCGTTAGTTTTATGTTGAAATATTATATGCTTTGGAAGCATTTGGAGCCCAAAAATATTATATGCTGGAAAATTTTATACAAGAAGATTGTGCTCATTTCCCTAACATAATTTTCACTTCCACAATTTTTTTTTTAGTTTTTGCACCTTTGTCTGTAATACTAATAATGTTGAAGAACATTATTAAATTTTATAAAATTTTAAAATTTTTACCTTTCGCCTGGACGGTAGAAACAACCGCAGAAAACGACCATACAGGTTGGTAAGCCAAAAAACACTATCCACTGGGCTACTAGGCTGTTATAGTCACAGTAGACAATTATATTTAATATAGCATAGTTTCGCTTGCGCCCACGAGCCCATTGCAAACATAACATTATTTACAGAAAAATACATATATTTTTTTCGGCCACGTGGCATTCAGTGGTTAGATTGTCTGCCCTTGATGCAAAGGGTCGTGGGTTCAATCCCTGGTTCCGTCCCGAACACCATTTGTTTTATAAAATTTTATAATAAAGACTTCGAAAGTGTGGCCGTTATTAAAGATTTACAGTCAGAAAAGCGACAGTGCTGATATAAACAAGAATGGACTGAGCTTTGGAAAAATATTACTTTTTTTATTGCAAACATAACAATTTTGTAACAAAAAAACTGGTATAAAAGTTTGAAATTTTGGAAGGAATTCATCAACTCTAAAAAAAGAAGAACGTGGAGTCGAGTATAAACATACAAAAATCAATTTCATTAAATACACATAAATTTATTTAGTCGTGCAGACAGTTTTTTACTAGCATTTAACACCATTTTGCATTTAAAACTTATCGTATTTAACTTAATTTCATTTTTACCTTTAAGGCCGGTATTAAGTTGGAATTATCGCTATAAAATAACCTTCTTTTTATACGCCTCCATCATAGGCGATGGGGTATATTAACTTTGTCATTCCGTTGTACACATCGAAATATGCTCTAAGGACCCCATTAAGTATACAAGTAGTTTGTAATTGAATGTAGGTCGGATGGTATTGCAAATGGCCATATCGGTCCACTTTTTAACGTATAGCCCCATATTAAAACGGACGCTCAAATTTTGGCTTGCAGACCCTCTAAGAGAAGCAAGTTTCATCCGAATCCGGGCTGAAATTTTGGTACATGGTATAGTATATGGCTCTTTAAAAAACCATTGCAAAAATTAGTCCACATCGTCCAAATTAATATAGCCCCCTTATAAAACCGATCCCCAAATTTAGGCTTGCCGAGCGCACTAAGATAATAATATTTCATTAGTATATAGGTCTCATAACAACTATGCAAAAGTGGTCACATCGGTCACTAATTATATACAGCCCCCATATAAGCGATCACCAGATTTGGACCTCACGGAGCCTCTTGAAGACCAAAATTCATCTATTCACTTTGATATTGGCACGTTGGGTGTATTTATATGGCCTCAAAACACCCATGCAAAAATGGTCGAAATGGTGTCGGGACCATAATTATTATATAGGCACCCATATTATACCGATCCCCAGCATTTGCACCTCCGGAGCCCCTTGGAAGAGCAAAATTTCATCGATTCGGTGAAATTTGGTTACGGCTGATGCTTAGTATACTTGGCCTCAAAACACCCATGCCAAAAAAGTGCCAGTCGAAATCGCGCACATGAATTATATAGAGCCCCCGATATAACCGATCCTCAGAGCTTGACCTCCGGAGCCTCTTGCCAAGAACAAAATCATAGCCGATTTCGCTTAAAATTTGGTACGCTGATTATAAGTATATGGTATCCAACAACCATGCAGAATTGGTCATATCAGTCCATAATTTATATATTAGCCCCATTATAAAACCGTTCCCCAATTTGACCTCCGGTGCCTTTTGGAGAAGTAAAATCATCCGCATCTGGTTGAAATTTGGTAAGTGTCCCCATACTTCAGTCCATAATCATTATATAGCCCCCATATAACCGATCCCGAGATTTGGTTTTGGAGGAGCAAATTTCATCGCGCGTCAGTTGAAATTTGGTACTACTGTTGTGCTTAGATATGGCCTTAACAAACCCTGGCTAACAAGCCGTCCACTAATCTCCGTCTACTAGTTATATATAGGCTCCCTCAGATAAATCGATCCGCAATCACACAATAATTGGTCGATTCCAAGTTCACAATTGTATATTATAATAGCTCCCATATTTCAATCTTGGCTCTTTACGTACCGTGTAAAAGTCCCATATCGGGGGGTTTTCAATATTTGATAGGTCTTACCTTACAGCATACCTTTTTTGTCTAATATATAACCACGTGTCATGGACTAATTCACAATTTAGAAAAACAATTTAAAGATACCACAACCAAGTAATTCGCATTGGTATGACAGTCTTTTGTAGAAGTTTTACGAAATCTATGGTGGAGGGTACATAAGATTCAGCCTGCGCCGAAACTTACGGCCGTTATACTTGTTTCTTTTACTTTCTTTAATCAATTCATTTTAATTGAAAATACAAAAATTTTTCAATTGTATTTAGCTGCAAACTCGAATTTAATACCCGCTTGCTATATTTGAAGGTGTCCGTCAAACTCCTCCTCACTTATTAATAAAGAGAGACTAAACTTTGTGTTTATACATTTTGACTGTCTTAATTTTTCACTATTTCCTCCTTTTTGCATTTTACTGTCCCCAACTCTAATTAAGAGAGTTAGTGCCCTTTCGTTATTTTATGAAGTAATTCCTTATGTAATTTTTGTATATTTGCCACCGTTTTTATACCCACCACCATAGAAATGGCTGACGGGGGTTATAAATAAGTTTGTCGCTTCCGTTTGTAACACATCGACAATATCGATTTACGGACTATATATCTTGATCAGGGAAAATTCTAAGACGATAACGATGTCCGTCTCTGATTCGTTCTGTCCGTCTGTCTGTCTGCTTGTAATACACGCCTACAGTCTTCAATAATGAAAGCAAATCGTGCCTGAATTTTTCACAAAGCGTCTTTTTCTCGCCAGGGGGGGGGGGGCAGGCAAGTCGAAGATGGCTATATCGCGTCTTAGGGTTTTGATATAGTCCCCATATAAACCGACCTTCCCGATTGTGGTCTTAGCTTATAGAAACCGTAGTTTTTATCCAATTTTGTCTTGAAATTGCGAAATCTAGAGGTATTTAGACGGAAAGCATAAAGAGGTGCTGCTGAAATGGTGAGTATCGTTACATATTTTTGCCGTATAGCCCCCATATAGACCGAGTTCTCCGATTTACTTCTTGGGCTTCTAGAATCCAAGTTCTTATTCCTAATTTGCCTGAAAATTGGAAATCTAGAGGTATTTTTCGGTCATTTAAAAGAGGTGTGCGAAAACGTGGAGTATCGTCCATATTGGGTTTCTAGAAACAGTAGTTTAATTATCTGATTTGCACTGAACATTGTAAATATTCTGGTATTTTAGGCCTCACAAAAACGTGTTTTTTCTCGGATTAAGTTTTTACCGGCCCATTCGGTAATACCTCCATATAGACCGACTTCAATTCTTGAGGGACTATAAGGCGCACCTGATCATTTGAAAATTGCTTGCAAAAACTCAATGTAAAATTCCAGATTTTACTTCTACAGATTTAAAGTCAAATCAAGCGTTATTTTATAATTTTCTTTGCACACTTACAGAGATGTTAATATTCCTCTAAAACCAAAACAAAAAATGGGTTCTTAAATTCCAGGAATCTGATATAGTCCTCATAGGTGAAATTCTTTAACATTTATCTTCGGGAAGTGTCCTCAATCCTCAAAGCCCTATGAAATTTCAAAGGAAACCCTAATATTTGGTTCATGCGTGGTGGGTATTTAAGATTCGGCCCGGCGAACTTAGTGTCTGTATATACTTGTTTTAATTCCTCTTCGCTGATATTTTGACTATTTCCTCGCTACTTTCGATTTCTTTTAACGAACAAGAAAAAAATTGTGCCATTTAGTGCAAAATGTGATGTAACAAAACACATCGTGCCACACCTACATAAAATGCTGCTCTCAAGGCAAAAACACATGCTGTGTTTTTTCAAATGTCTATTCTCTTCGCTTCCGAATGCTATTCTCTTTACTCCAAAATCTCATTTAATACTTCAAACTTAAATAATATTTTAGACTTAATCAAACAAATTTTTGCTTATCATAAAACAGTTTCTGGAAACAACATAAAAGCGTTTCACAGAAATGCTCTCTTTTGATTCTCCGGTTTCTTTTCTTCTATACTCTCTCTCTCTCTCTCTGTCACTCTCTGAAATAAAAATATCAGAACATATATATGTTTACTCGAAATTTGTAAATTATATTATTTCTTACATTCACAACATATTATTTTATGAACATTCATGCCCCAAAAATAATATTCTAAAACATATTAACATATGTGTCCCAAAACATTTGTGTCGTTTAGGAACATTACATGTTTGCACTTAAATATATTGTGCTTAAAAATATGTGCCGCCCGAAACACATTCGTGTTAATTGGAACCTATGAAAAACAATTTTTTAACAGTGTACGTAGTTGTATTCTGCCTTAGCATAAAAAGTATGATGTCTAATGATTAATTTTATTTTCCATTTAGTTTTCGATAGCTAATCGAATAATCGATGTGATTCTATTCAAGTGATTTCTTATCAATCTGTTGGACGAATTAAAAATTTCGAAAGTTAATTTGAGCAACAGTCATTAAATAACCCTCGAATTGGCTAAAGCAGCTCGGGGTATTACTTTCATGGCTCATGAATTTATCACATTGGTAAAGTCGTGACACTGATTTTGGCAAAATGCTCTGTGTTCCTACCAAATCTTCGCAAACAAGAAACACAATGCAGTAAAAAGTAAACGTAAAGCCAACAAAAACAATGATTGTATTGACCATTATCATTAAAAATTGCATCGATGTTTTGTTGGCCGAAAGTCTCACACGTCTTAAAGTCCAATATTTGAATTTATACCAGTGAGTAAATAAATTTATCCTTATTCATTCATTTCATTTTACCATTGGGGGAAATTTTCCGAAAAGGCAGGTCTTACTTTACATAAACTTAATAATACATGCATAATGTATTGGTGGATATTTCCATTAGAGGAATTTCCTAAATATTAAGCGCATTCGTGATGGTGACACAAAAAAGACAGAGAGGGTCTTGCAACATTTTTTATCACCAAACAGCATAGAATGGAATGGAAATATCGATGTTCGAATTTCATAAATTATATTGTATTCTTGATTAGCGAACAAATCTAGACGATTTTAAAAATGTCCGTCTTGCTATGACTATTGTAATCATATAGCAATAATGTCCTGAAATTTGCACAAGATTCGTTGTTACATAGGTCCTTAATTTATATATTAGCCATCACATATAGAACGCCCGACTTCTTGGAATTTAGACACCAAAAATTTGTACCCGAAATTAGGGAAACGACAAGTATATTATGAGTCCGATAAACAAGGAGCTATCGATTAAAGGTGCTGTACCGCGTCAATGTTTGTATAGCCCTCATATACAGTGCTGGTTGATATGTATGACAACCATTTTCAGGTTGCTTCAATTTCTAATTCCTAAACGATTCGTCTGACAGCTGAACGTTATTATTTGAAGTTCATTTATTGCTTTTGAAATCTTACAAAGAGCATTTCTGATCATATTGGATTTCAAAATTAATTTTTTCGTGATTCTATTCAAGCGTGATAATGTGTTTGCTTTATATTTCGCTGGAAAACCACAAAGTACTGCTTTCGTTGATAGAGAGATTTAGTAAATCGTTAATACAATCTCTTGTTTTTCCGTATCAGCCAGTTACCGCTTGATAATCGCAGTGCTGCTTCACGTCCAAAAAGTAGACAAAAAAATCGTCCGAACATGGTCCGTAAAGCGACCATTTCGGACATTCGAGCTTGGGGTAAAGCATTGAACTTCCAAAAAAATAAAATAATTCCTTATGCACAAAAAGATTAGACTGTAAAGAGGCAAAAGATTTGCTTCACGTGCACGAAAGTGTCCAGTTACCGAATTTGGGTTTCTTCGATGATAAAGAAACTAAAGAGATATGGTTTTCTTGGCCGAAAGGTTGGAACTCAAGTACCGCACGCACAGTGTTTCCAACAATCGCCCTTTTTTGGACAATAATTCTGCCAACTTTTGTAGGAAAAGCAGTGATAGAAATTGAAAAAACAAGGATGCAGACAAAAAACGGATCTTCTAGGTCCAAAATTACTTTATCACACTTTGTTTAAAGCTTTTGCAAAAACCAGCAGAAGCAAAAAATCATCGGCAATTTTTTTTATGGTCAATCAAAATTGCGGATTTTATACAGGTGAGCCGTGCGAGCATCACTTGGACCCACAAACTTCTAACTTAGAGGAAAAAATTCTCATCTTTCACACAAAATGTTAATTTCAAGTTGGTATCTTATTCTTTCAAAATTTTTCAAATAAAGAAAAAAAAAAAAAGAAAAACCAAACCGATTTTGGGATCACTAGTGCGCCGATTGGTAACGATGTGGGCACCGGTGGTCGCTTTCCAGCTCGTCTCATCGACCTATGCGTCAAAATAAATGCCAAAATATCCTTGGGAAAATGTTCAGAGACTGCTATTGAAAGCCCTAGTCAGAGAAAATATTGCCACACGTAGACAAATCGACATTCCAACAGGCCGAAGCTTATGCTACCTCCACCAGCGATTGCGTAGACAATTCTTCTAAACACTGCCATCCACAATCGAATACTTGGGTTGTGGTAACGCTTTCAGAGGGGGCAGGTGTCTAAAACCTCCTAACACGTCTTCTAAATTGTAAGTAAGTACATACGTGCCGTATATATTAAATTAAACAAAATTTTTCAATAGAAATAAAATTTTTGACAAAAATTTTCTATTGAAATGAAATTTAAAAAAATTCTATAGAAATAAAATTTAACAAAATTTCTATAGACATAAAATTTTTTTGACAAAATTTTCTACAGAAATTAACATTTTTGACAATTTTCTATAGAAAGTAAAATTTTGGTATTATTTTTGGTTCGAGTGGCCAACCATGATTATAACCGATAGGACCAATTTTTGTGTGATTGGAGATCGGCGTATTATATAATTATGACCGATATGCGACCAATTCTAACGCGGTTGTTAGAGACCATATACCAACACCATTGTACCAAATTTCAGCCGGGATCGCGATGAATTTGCTTCTTCTTTGGGCCTCCGCAAAGCAAAATCTGGAATCGCCGTTTATATGAGGCATATATAATTACTAGGACCGAATGTGACCATTTTTGCATGGTCTGTTAGAAGATCATTATGTGACACCATGTACCAAAATTTCAGCCGGATCCCGGCATGAAGTTTGCTTCTCTTAGAGTCTCGCAAGCCGATTTGGGGTCCGTTATATGGGGGCTATACGTAAAATTGGTCTTGATATGGCCCATTGGCAATTACCGTCCGATCACATCAATAACAAACTACTTGGTCAAGTTTCAAGGTCGATATCTTGTTTTCGTTCGGAAGTTAGCGTTGATTTCATAACATACGGATCGACTCAGGAATTTCACCACGACCCAGAATATATATATATTTTTATGGATCTTAGAGCACTATTTCGAGTTGTTAGCAAACGGAAAATGACAAAGTTAATATACCCCCATCGCTATGTGAAGCATATAAAAACGATTTGGGACCACTGTGTGTCCATGGTAACGAGGTGTGGGCCACGGTGAGGTCGCCTTCCGCTCGTCTTTATCGGAACTAGGCCGTCAAAGTAAATGCTTTTGCCATTTATTTTGGAAAGATGTATCTGAGGACTTATTGAAAGGCCCTCGTCAGAGAAATAATTCTCACGTAGGACATATCGTCTACTTCCAAACAAGACTCAGCACAATCACATTCAGCACGCATCAACCAAGAATGCGCTTAAAACAAGTAAATACAGGGCCCCAGTAAGTTTCGGCCGGGCCGATCTTAAATACCCACACCATGAAGTCAAATATTTAGGCGTTTGGTCGTTTGAAATTTCAGGAGCCGCCGTTTGAGAACAGATCAGAGAGCTTTCAACCGAAGATAAAAGCCAAAAGATTTTTACCTATGAGCTGACTATATCAGATTCTGGATTTATAAGCAACCAGTTTTGTGATTTTTAGACGAATCATTAACATCGCTTGTAGAGTACAAGAAAATTATAAAATACACGCTTGATTGAAATCTAAATCTGTAGATTTTCATCCCGAAAAGTAAAGATCTGCCGAAATTTTACATTGCAGTTTTCAAGCAATCTTTCATTGATCAGTGCGCCTCTACACCCTCAAGAATGAAGTCGGTCTATTATGGAGCATATACCAAATGGACCGATAAAAAACTTAAACCGATACACGTTTTTGTGAGCTTATAAATACCAGAAATATTCGCCAATTTCAGCCAAATCAGATAAAAACTTACGGTTTCTTAGAAAACCCAAGGAGTTAAATCGGAGATCGTTCTTATGGGGCTATTACTAAAATAGTGTACATACTCAACCGTTCTGCGGCAACAACCTCTTTATGACACGAAAATACTCTAGATTTCCAATTTCAGGCAAATAGGCATAAAAACTTCGGATTCTAGAACGCCAAACAGTAAAATCGCGGAAATCGGTCTGTATGGTAGGCGGGCTATACCAAAATATGGACCGATACTCACCAGTTGTGGTCCTTAAAATCCTCTAGATTTCCAATTTCAGGGACAAATGATTAATAAACTACCGTTCTATTAAGCCCAAGACCACCAAATCGGGAGCAGCGGTCTATATGTAGCTATACCAAAAATGGGACCGATACTCACAATTTTTGCACACGTATTTGTGGTCCTAGCAATACCTCTTAGATTTCCAATTTCAGGTAAATTGAATTAAAAACTTTGCGTTTCTATAAAAGCCAAGGTACCCCAAAATCCGGGAGTCGTTTTATATTGGGACCATACCAAACATGGACCGATACTCACAAGTTTTGGCCACACATAATTTTTGTACCTACAAACTCTAGATTTCCAATTCAGGTAAATTGAATAAAAACTGGGTTTCTATAAGCCCAAAGAAGTAAAAATCGGGAGATCGCGTCTATTGTATGGGGACTCATACCAAAAATATGGGACCGATTACTCACAATATATTGGCCACACGTATTTGTGGTCCTTACAATACCTCCTAGATTTCCAATTTCAGGTAAATGGAATAAAACTGCGTTCTATAAGCCAAGAAGAAAATCGGGAGACGTGTCTATATGGGGCTATACCAAAAATAGGACCTATACTCACAATTTTTTGGCCACACTCTATTTGTCGGTCCGTACAATAACCTCTAGATTTCCAATTTCAGCCCCCCCCTCCTGGTCTGAAATTGAATAAAACTGCCGTTTCTATAATCCCAAGAAGAAAATCGGAGATCGCGTCATATGGGGCTATTACCAAAATAGCGGAACGATACTCACAATTTTTTGGCACACGTATTTGTGGTCCTACATACCTCTTAGATTTCTTAATTTCAGGTAAATTGGAATAAAAAACTGCGTTATCTATAAAGCCCAAGAAGATAAAATCGGTGAAGAGATCCGCTAATATGGGGCCTATTACAAAATATGGACGATACTCACTAATTTTTGGCACACCTCTTCATGGTCATAAATTACCTCGAGATTTCAAATTTCAGGCATATTTGGATTAAAAACTGCGATTTCTATAAGCCCGAAAGACCCCAAATTCGGAGAGTCGGTTTACTATGCGAATATCAAAAACCTGGACCGAATAGTAGCCCATGCTTGCGAACGTGGCCCCCTTGCCTGCAGGACAAAAACGAGTTTGTGCAAAATTCAGGCACGATTGCTTCATTATGAAGACTGTAGCGTGATGTACAACAGACAGACAGGACAAGACAGACAGACGGACAGACGGACATTCGTTATATCGTCTTAGAATTTCTCCCTGATTCAAGAATATATATACTATATAGCTCGGAAATCGATACTTTCGAGTGTGTTACAAACGGAATGACAAACTTATCATACCCCCGT
>PGFW01001114.1:14441-25831 GCA_003123925.1 Haematobia irritans
ATGAACGAGTGGACATAAATTCTTATACAATTTGGGCTGAGCAAACACAAAAATTCGGCCAAATCAATTCATATCACGACATGAAGAAATTCTAGTTGTATGTATATTATGTATATACAACATACGTCACAATGATAATGTGTGAAATAAAAACAAATTGGTCAAAAGTTTTAAGAAGATAAAACATAAAACACCCACCCAGAAATGTCAAGGTCAATCTTAATTTTCTAGAGCACGAGATCCAGTGTACCAAATAAATCCTGCAGATCATATTTATTCATTTATTTATTTAATAAAATAAATCTAAAATAAGTTAAAAATGAGTTATCAATAAAGGGTATGAGAATGCGAATTCTCATTAGAATTGATAGATTAAATTATTCATTATACGAATATATTACCAATCCTATGAAGAAGCAAGTTTTAAAGATTCAATTCTTCTCTAGATTTTTTTCATTTTCAGTCAAAGTTAGATAAAACCTTGCTGGTATCAAAAAGCTGCGGAAGTTAAAACCCCCCCCGGAAGATCTCTCAAACGCTGAACGGTCAATATCGGGAGATCTGTCTACACGATATCGGTCCTTCCGATCTCCGATCGGTGTATACAGGGGCAAAGGACGAAAACTTTATTTCTATTGAAAATTTTGTCAAAATTTTATTTCCTATATCGAAAACTTTGTCAAAATTGTATTTCTATAGAAAATATTTGTCTAATTTTTATTTCTATAGAAAATTTTGTCGGAAAATTTATTTCTAATAGAATTAAGATTTATTTAATGAATAATTTTTCAGAAAATTTTTAATTTCTATAGAAAATGGTTTGTCAAATTTCTATTTCTATAGAAAAATTTTGTTAGAAAGTATTTCTATATGAATAACCACGAAAATGTATGGTCATAGAAAATTTTTCCAAATTTCATTCTATAGAAAGAATTTTGCAACATTTTACTTTCTATAAAAAATTTTGTCAAAATTTTACTTCCTATAAAAAATTTGCTCAAAATTTTATTTGTAAAGAAGATTTGGTCAAAAATTTTATTTCTATAAAGAATTTTGTCTAAAAATTTCTAATTTCTATAAAAAATGTCTGTCGAAATAATTTATTTCTATAGAAAAAATTTGTCCAAAAAATTAGTTATTTCATAACGAAACTTTGAATCAAAATTAGTAATTCTGATAGAAAATATCGTTTCAAAATTTTATTTCTATAGTAAACATTTGTGTAAGAATTTTATTTCTAGTAGATTTAATTTTGTACATATTTTTTATGTCTATATGCAAATCTTTGTCAAACATGTTATTATCTGATAGAAAATTTTTGTCAAAGTTTTATTTCTATCAGAAAAATTCTTTCAAAATTTAATTTCTTAAGAAATTTTTTCGAAAATTATTATTTCTATGAAAAATTTTTTAAATTTCTATTTTTATAGAAAATCTTTGTCTAAATTTTATTTTATACAAATTCATCAAAATTTATTTTCTATTAGAAATTTGTCAAAATTTTATTTCAATAGAAAATTTTGTACAAAATTTTATTCTATAGAAAATTTTTGTCAAATTTTATTTCATAGAAATTTTTGGTCAAAATTTATTTCTATAGAAAATTTTGTCAAAATTTTATTTCTATAGAAAATTTTGTCAAAATTTTATTTCTATAGAAAATTTTGTCAAAATTTTATTTCTATTGAAAATTTTGTCAAAATTGTATTTCTATAGAAAATTTTGTTAAAATTTTATTTCTATAGAAAATTTTGTGAAAATTTTATTTCTATAGAAAATTTTGTCAAAATTTTATTTCTATAGAAAATTTTTTCAAAATTTTATTTCTATAGAAAATTTTTCAAAATTTTATTTCTAAAAAATTTTGTCAAAATTTTATTTTATAGAAAAATTTTCAAAATTTTATTTCTATAAAAATTGTCAAATTTTATTTCTTAAAAAATTTTTTGTCAAAAATTTTATTCTTATAAAAAATTTTGTCAAAATTTCTATTTGTATAAAAAATTTGTCAAAATTTATATTCTATAAAAAATTTTGTAAAAAATTTTATTCTATAAAAATTTGTCAAAATTGATTTCTATAAAAAATTTTTGTCAAATTTTATTTCTATAGAAAATTTGTCAAAATTTATTTATAGAAAATTTTTTGTAAATTTTTATTTCTATAGAAAATTTGTCAAAATTTTTTATTTCTATAGAAAATTTTAAAATTTTTATTTCTATAGAAAATTTTGTCAAAATTTTATTTCTATAGAAAATTTTGTCAAATTTTATTTCTATAGAAAATTTTGTAAAATTTTATTTCTATAGAAAATTTTTGTCAAAATTTATTTCTATAGAAAATTTTGTTCAAAATTTTATTTCTATAAAATTTTCTTAAATGTTATTTCTATAGAAAATTTTGTCAAAATTTATTTTCTATAGAAAATTTTGTCAAAATTTATATTCTATAGAAATTTTGTCCAAATTTTTATTTCTATTAAAATTTTTGTCAAAATTTTATTTCTATAGAAAATTTTGTCAAAATTGTATTTCTATAGAAAATTTGTTCAAAATTTATTTCTATAGAAAATTTTGTCAAAATTTTATTTCTATAGAAAATTTTGAAAATTTTATTTCTATACAATTTTTTCAAATTCTATTTCTATAGAAAATTTTGTCAAAATTTTATTTCTATAGAAAATTTTGTCAAAATTTTATTTCTATAGAAAATCTTGTCAAAATTTTATTTCTATAGAAAATTTTGTCAAAATTTTATTTCTATAGAAAATTTTTTCAAAATTTTATTTCTATAGAAAATTTTTTTTTCAAAATTTTATTCTACTTAGAAAATTTTTGTCAAAATTTTAGTTCTATAGAAAATTTTTTCAAAATTGTATTTCTATAAAAAAATTTTTAAAATTTTATTTCTATTTCAAAATTTTATTTCTATAAAATTTTTTACCAAACAGTACAATCTACCGTTTTTCGTAGAATACTAACAACTGTGACAACCGTGATATGAAGACCAAACTAAAATAAGGACCGATACCCATCATATTCGGCATACTTATACCTCTAACTCTAAATTTACAATTTCAGGCAAATAGGATAAAAATTGCGATGTCTAGAAGCTCATGAAGACAAATCGGGAGATCTGTCTTTATGGAAGCTATGTGAAACCATGAACTGATGCACACCATATTAGGCCCTCAGGATATCAAATATCCGGCAAATGGGATATAATTTGCAGTGTCTAGATGTCAAAGAAGTAAATTCGCTCTATATGGGGCCTATAACAATCTATGGACCGATATAAACCATTTTCGGCAAACCTACTTGTGGACTTAGAAGACCTCCAGATTTCCAATTTCATGGAAATCTTATAAAAATTATGGTGTGTAGGAGCCAAAAAAGTTAAATCAAGATGTCTGTCTATATGGGGTCTATACCAAAACATGGACCAAACACGAGCAAATCGGACAAAACTTGCGTTTTTTAGATTTTTAAGAAACCACATAGGGGGGTCAGTTTACATGCGGGTATTAAAGCCTGGACCGTTGTTCATCTTCTAACTTTATTTTGAAGTATTTTAAACGGAACGGCAAACTTATTATATATCCACCAGCATCCTACAGTGGTGGGTATAGAAAGCACATCTTATATGTGGTACGAGAAATTGAACCGAGTGAAAAGTTAATGTTCCAATTCCAAATTATCGCAAATCGACGCATTTCACTTCTATAATAATAGCTTGCGGTTGGCAGACGTTTTTCAGGCTTAATTAGACTATTCAGTCCATTGCAATACCAGATTGCTGAACTTTCTTTTTCTTATCACTGTGTGCATTCCGATTCCGTATTTAGTTCAATGGAAGGGGACCTACTTTTCATAGCCGAGTCCGAACGGCATTTCACATTAGGGTCAAACTACTTAAAGTAGTTTTGAAACTCTCAAATAGTTACAAGTATTACTGGAGAGGGATAAAAAACCTCGGTGTTCGGTCTGAAACTGAAAATTGGGACCCAGAACCCATATGTACCTGATGGTTCCCTTTCTATAATTTTATGAACAATTGTCGTAGACAACTCAGAGTTGGACTTTGAGAGTGTCATACTTTTGAGAAATTCGAGGTGTAATTTTGTCGTAGAACCGCGGTTTTGCTTTATCAGCCATTTTTTTCAAGGTTTCATCCTTTATGTTCGAGAGAAGATCTAATTGTAGTGTGAACAAGTAAACAATCCAATCCATAGCATAGGTTGAGAATAAATGATTTGGTCTGAACAAATATGGTGTCGTTCTTATTATGCCTTAAAGTGGGTCCTGAAAACCAGCTTGTGAGGCCCTTCTTTAACTTAAATAATATAGAAAGACCAAATGCTACTGACTTAATGCCTTGGACCTTTTCCATTCTTTTTATTTGGTGCAGCTGCTTAGATTACAGTAAATATAGTGAATAAAAATGTATCCATCTACAAGGAATAGATTCATGGGAATAGAAAGAATGAAATATCTAAAACCATTAACTCTAAATAACTATACAGAATGCCGGTAACATTTTTTTCGCATGTATTTGTTAACTATTCTTGTTAGTATGCAATCTTATCAATCGAATAAAGATATTTTTGTATAAGTTCACAATAAAGATTTCCCCTCCAATAGCTATGACAATTATTTCCTATTATATCTTTGCTTGTATTGACAGAAACAATTAAGAATAATACTTTTTAAAATCAAACATTTATAGGTGATCAGGTCAAAATAACCACACCCCTCTTCACTTTGCAAATAGATTTATCATATACGGCACACGTTTACGTATGTTTTCATCAGGCATTTATAGAAGTATCATAGACCTTGGACTTTAACCTCTATAAAATGAAGTTGGAAAACGATGGGTGATGTTGTTATAGAAAATAAGTTATATTATTTATAAAGATGGCAAGGATAAAAGGTAAAGGGCTTATGTGTAAATTATATGTTTGAGGGATAACATTTCTAGATTCTATAGATCGTTTGGCTTATTAAAAAAAGAGGTGAAAATACAAAATCCTACTGGAAAAACATATTTTAGGCTTCATAGACAAATATCTGAGCTAAAATTTCATATATTTTTGATTCCTTACGCTTGGCATGTACTCTGAACTATCAACTAAATATTAAACAACCCCAAGGCAAGGCCAATGACCTGCAACGTCATATTAAGTAACACTAGCAAACCTTTCTCCAAGGATTTGTAAACTTTCCAAGGGTCCACGCAAACCATTTGTTTGTCTTTCTTACATTGTGGATATCGTACATGATTCCAAACTATAGGAGGAATCACTCAACACCATATACCCACTAGATGGACAATAATGGCCTTTGCAAAGAGAACTTGCTTACAATAGTGACTCACCCGACATGTTGATGGTTTTAAAAAGCCGCAATTAATACAAAATTCGTTTGACTGATTGATGGAATAATGTTCTGGATCCTTGATCTGAGAGTTTATACAGCTACTTTTTCACAAGATCTGAGACGAGGATACCAGGAAATTATATTCCAAAAAGCAGCTGTCGACGATGAGTATTGAATGAATGAGTGGTGTGAAGAGTACGGGTGGGTGTTTCAATGTGTGGTAAAAGAGATGGCATCAATTATTTAGAATACAAACAAAAGAAAACATGCGATAATTACTAGGTTAAAAATAAAAATCGCACAAATAAGAAAATAAATGCTACCATCAGCTGTTGTAGAATGCTGCAAGTTATTATTGAACAGAGTTGTATTTAAGAGCTCTTAAAAAGCTGTTAAATTGAATGAAATTCAATAATATTCCATTTTCCTCCAAAACTTCTAAACAGCAGAAAAATAAGTTTTTCGAAAAACTGTTAAAACTGAAATTCAATAATATTCGATTTGCCTACAAAACTCTAAACTACAGCGGAAAAATATGTTATGGCGGAGGATTATATTTTTATCGAATATTGTCATAATATGGATGGAACAGGTCTAAGGCGTTAGATTGCGGTAACATTTTGTATTTCGAAATAAATTCAACAAAAAAAAAAAAAAAGATAAAAGCCTATATAACCCGGCAGCAATTTACATTTAGAAGATTTTAAGTATTTTGCTTTTAAGTATTTTAAGTATTAAGGTTGAGTTACATGCCATGCTTTAATTCGTCCGTTGATTGAAGAGTTGAATTTTCTCTTTGAAAGCAACAGTTTTGTTAGAGTGCTTCAAACTTAAAAATATCAATCCTTCCATCAACGTACGGATTAACGCATGATATGTAACTCAACCTTTATGGCTGGATTAAACTAAAAACAATTTTTGGTTGTTGGAAAATATAACAGCTCCTGTTTTCTAGAGATCATTTTTCTATGATTTTATTTTAGATAAAATTCAACGTTTAAAGACCCGTGCGAAGGTTGTATTTCACAGAATAAAATCAAAAATGCTTAAGGTATTTTATACCCTCCCCATAGGATGGGGGTATATTAACTTGTTCATTCCGTTTGTAAGCACATCGAAATATTAGCTCTAAGACCCCAAAAGTATATATATTCGAGCTCTGATTCTGAGGATGCAATTTCTTATTCACGCTCTCGACGAACAATATTGACTGATTGGAGTAGTTGTTATTATTACGATATTGCAAATGGCCATATCGGTCCACTTTTTACGTAAGCCCCTTGAACATTGCGCATTGCTCTAAGAGAAGCGAATTTCATCGATCCGTGCTGAAATTTGGTACATGGTGTAGTATTATGGTCTCTACACCATGCAAAATTGGTCCATATCGCGTACTTTTACGTTAGCCCCCATATAAACGGACCCCAAATTTGCTTGCGATTGCTCTAGAGAAGCAAATTTCATCCGATCCGGCCTGAAATTTGGTACATGATGTGTTAGTATATGGTCTCTAACAACCATGACAAAATAATGGTCCATATCGGTCCATAATCTATAGCCCATATAAACCGACCCCCCATTTGCTTGCGATTGCCTCTAGAGAAAGCAAATTTCATCCGATCCGGCTGAAATTATTGCGTTACATGGTTATATGGTATTGAATCGGTAGTAGTATTGGTCTCTAACAACCATGCAAAATTGGTCCCATATCGGTCCACTTTTACCGTATAGCCCCCATATTAATCTGCACCCCCAAAATTGGCCTTGCGAATTGCTCTAGAGAAGCAAATTTCATCCGATCCGGCTGAAATTTGACATGGTGATTAGTATATGGTCTCTAACAACCTGCACAAAAATTGGGTCCATATCGGTCCACTTTTACGTATAGCCCCCATATAAACGGACCCCCAAATTTGGCTTGCGATTGCTCTAAGAGAAGCAAATTTCATCCGATCCGGCTGAAATTTGGTACATGTGTGTAGTATATGGTCTCTAACAACCATGCAAAAATTGGTCCATATCGGTCCACTTTTACGTATAGCCCCCATATAAACGGGCCCAAATTCGATCTCTATAAACCGAATATCCGCCCGAATTTGGCTAGATGCGAGATAGCTCTCTAAGAAGCCAAATTTCATCCGATCCGGATGAAATTTGGTACATAGTATTGGTATATGTTCTCTAATGACCATGCAAAGTTGGTCCACATCGGTCCATAATTATATATAGCCCCCATATAAACCGATCCCTCGATTTGGCTTGCGGAGCCTCTAAGAAACGAAAATTTCATCCGATACGGCTGAAATTTGGTACATTGGGTTGGTATATGTTCTCTAATGACCATGCAAAAATTGGTCCATATCGGTCCATAAATATATATAGCCCCCATATAAATCGATTCCCAGATTTGTCATCCGGAGCCTCTTGGAGGAGCAAAATTCATCCGATCCGGTAGAAATTTGGAACATGGTGTTAAAATGTGGTCTCTAACAAACACGCAAGAATTGGTCCATATCGGTCCATAATTATATATAGCCCCCATATAAACCGTTCCCCAGATTTGATCTCCGGAGCCTCTTGGAGGAGCAAAATTCATCCGATCCGGTTGAAATTTGCAACTGTGGTGTTAGTATAAGGCCGCTAATATCCATGCCAAAATTGGTCCATATCGGTCTATAGTTATATATAGCCCATCCCCAATCACACAAAAATTGGTCCATATCGGTTCATATTCATGGTTGCCACTCGAGCCAAAAATAATCTACCAACATTTTATTTTTATAGAAAACATTGCTCAAAAATGTTATTCAAGATTTCAAATTATTTATAGATTAAATTTATTCCTTGTTTCAAATTACTTTATAGCAAATGTTTCATTTATTTTCAATTTATCTAGAAAATTTTGTCAAAACGTAATTCAATCGGCCCTTTTAGTTAATATACACACAAAAAAATTTTTTTTTCTGATTCAATCACGAAATTTAATTGAATCCATTTTAATTTTTAATTGAAAATGTCTTTAATCCACAGAAATGATAGTATATCAATTAAAAATTAATGAAGGTCAATTAAAAAGTTAATTGCATCCAATTAAAAAAATTAATGATACTATTTTTTTGTGATGATCTTTTGTTTCAATTAAAAAATTTGTTGAATCAATTAAATTTTTAATTGAATATTTTTTAAAACTCCAATTAAAATTTTAATTGGAAAAATTTTCGTTGAAAATTTGTTTGTGTGTATATACCACGTATGGACTACCTTGCAATTTAGAAGACGGTGTTAGGAAGTTTTAAGATACCTTGCCATTGGCAAGTGTTACCGCAACCCAAATAATTCGATTGTGCATGACAGTCTTCAGTAGAAGTTTCTACGCAATCCATGGTGGAGGGTACATAAGCTTCGGCCTAGCCGAACTTACGCCGTATATAAAAAAAGGGTGATTCTTTTGAGGTTAGGATTTTCATGCATTAGTATTTGACAGATCACGTGGGATTTCAGACATGGTGTCAAAGAGAAAGATAGCTCAGTATGCTTTGACATTTCATCATGAAACTAGCGCGAACGATCTGCCACAACGTCGAATTTTCAGTGATGGGCCAAAAAGTGGCAGAAAATCCGCCTTTTTATCGACAAATTTTGTTCAGCGATGAGGCTCATTTCTGGTGAATGCTACGTAAATAAGCAAAATTGCCGCATTTGGAGTGAAGAGCAACCAGAAGCCGTTCAAGAACTGCCCATGCATCCCGAAAAATTGCACTGTTTGTGTGGTTTGTACGCTGGTTGGAATCATTGGACCGTATTTTTTCAAAGATGCTGTTGGACGCAACGTTACGCGTGAATGGCCGATCGCTATCGTTCGATGCTAACAAACTTTTTGTTGCCAAAAATGGAAGAACTGAACTTGGTTGACATGTGGTTTCAACAAGATGGCGCTACATGCCACACAGCTCGCGATTCTATGGCCATTTTGAGGGAAAACTTCGGAGAACAATTCATCTCAAGAAATGGACCGGTTAAGTTGGCCACCAACGATCATGCGATTTGACGCCTTTTAGACTATTTTTTTGTGGGCTACGTCAAGTCTAAAGTCTACAGAAATAAGCCAGCAACTATTCCAGCTCTTGGAAGACAACATTTCCGAAGAAATCGGGCTATTCCGGCCGAAATGCTCGAAAAAGTTCGCCCAAAATTGGACTTTACGAATGGACCACCTAAGACGCAAGCCGCGGTCAACATTTAAATGAAATATCTTCAAAAAGTAAATTCATGGACCAATCTAACGTTTATCAAATAAAGACCGATGAGATTTTGCAAATTTTATGCGTTTTTTTTTTTTAAAAAGTTATCAAGCTCTTAACAAATCACCCTTTACTTGCTACTTCTATGATGAGGTGTTCATTTTCGTGAACTGCATTTAAAAAGTACAACATGGCATTAAAGTTCTGCTGGCGTTTTACCATTCGCTTATGTGGAAATCTCAGCATATTGGGTTACATTTTATGTTCAATTTTCGACCGAGTTTAGGGTCATCCTTCCTAATAAAAGAGGACTTTTTTTCGGTGTACCTTATCCTATTGTCATATAAAATAGTAATAGGGAACACATCATTGATAATAGAGAAATTTTTTCCAAATATATGTAGGTAATGGTATATGATCTGATTTCATATATATAAAATATACTAAAATAATTTTTTTAACTTACATGATGGATCGGTACATTTTTGAATAAATGTATCTAAAAATTCTGGAAATTCCACAGGTTCAAAGCAACATGTAAATAAAGCCATATCGCCAGATGATTAGTGTAAGCCAAGCTTACAGGTTGTTATATTTGTTGAGAGGTTTATTTAAATAATGTTATTTATCAAACAAATCATTTACATGAGACTTTTAAAACCTTTGATAAACAGCATCATGTGTATTTCTTTTTATATATATTTTTAAATAAAACAAACACAAATATTTTCACTTAGATTTGATCATGAGTGACTTTAATTAAGAGATGTGAACACACTTTGCTTTTAGATTTCCGTTTCCTTTATTGTTGTTGTTGTCTATTTCTTTGAATACATGACACCAAAAGGCTAATTATGTGTGTGTGTGTGTTGTTGCTTTATGCTTTGAATTTGTTTTTGTTTTCATTGACGTTTTGTTTAACTAATTATTTTTATAGATTCTCGTACATAGTTGTTTGATACATTTGTTTTCTTTTGTGAAAGCTTAACAAGTGCAACAGCCACTACGACCTTGAACTGTTTAACAACAACACTACAGATAGGGTTATCTTTAACAGTGCTAACATTAATACACTTTTACATATAAATGTACGTTACAGAAGGTGGCAGTGTAAATAAAAGTTTTGGGTATGTGTAACACATTTCTGCTTAAAGTTGCCACTGTTTGTAAGGTGGGTGGGGTGTTTACAAATGGGGTTTTGGTAGGTTAGTTATATATCGCTCTCTGTGTAGTACGAATGGGGAGAAACACAGAGTGAGAGAGAGAGCTTATAGGGTATAACTGTATTGCTTTTTAATATATCTTGGGGTGTGTTTACAATTGCTCATTTATGAATCAGCTGTTTTCAATTGTTTTCGAGGACCATGTGACGCTTTTTTTTATCTCATCTCTTTTTGTTTTGTTGACATATTTAGACCTTTGGTTTTTTGATTCTATTATTTTATTATTATTAATGGTCTCTGCTGGCTTGTGTTGTTTCTTGTTTTTTAGGGGGTAAACAAATTTCCTCGTTACATGTTTAATAATATCGTATTTGGGGAAATTATTTATATTTTTGTTGTGGGTTAAATGTCATTTCTTTCAGAAAACATATCAAGTATTTATATTCTAGGTTTTGGATGGGGTAACAAAAGCTTATTCTATTTATGGTAAGGTTTAGTTCACTTTTTTTTGTATATTTTTTTATTGAAAAATTTATTCTGAATTCATATCATGAAATGTTGGTAGACATTTGTTTTTCCATATGAGGAATACCCCACGCATTACTTTT
>PGFW01001122.1:14211-26343 GCA_003123925.1 Haematobia irritans
AAATCTTGGACAAAAATGTTCTATTAGAGAATAAACCATTTGCCAAAATAAACTTTTATTGGTAAAAGTTCTCCAAATTTTGGTTAGATCATTTTCTTGGCTCGAATGGACCAACCGTGAATACAAGCCAGCTGTGCACCGATCGCACGCATCGTCTTGCAAATGCTCAAGAAATGAAAATGTCCGTTTACCACGAAAATTTACTCTTAAATTCTCAAAGTAAATAACACACTTGGGTTGTAGAATCAATATGAAGTTTTTCTCTTTTTATGAGGAATTTACTTGTCCAAATAAGTGACAGGGCCTGATGGGGGCGCGGTGGGCGTGAAAACATTTAGTCCTAATCTTCAAGAAACGGATTGTTACAATGCTAGAAAAATGTCATACATCCGAGCTAAATTATAGATTAAGCTTCATTCAAATGGGCTCCATTTTGTATGCGCTGGTAATTAAAGAGAAACAAATTTTTTTAAATTTAATTTTAACGACTCGCTGTTGGCTTCTTTTTTTAATAATGTAGAAATAAAACATTCATGTAAATTCATATTATTATTTGGAAAAATTTCCAATTAATTGAAATTCCCCACCAACGTTCGCCCAACTCAAAATTTCGTCTCCCAAACACGAAAAATTATCCTTTAAATTGGGTGGACAAAATTCCCCAATTTAAGGATATTCGTGGTTGCGGAACGAAATTTTGAGTTGGCGAACTTGGTGGGAATTTCCATTTAATTTTGGGACATTTATCCAAAATATAATACTATGATTTACATGACAATGTTTTTATATTTCTACATTATTAAAAAAAGAACCACAGCGCAGTCAGTTAAAATTAAATTTAAAAAAATTGTTCTCTTTATTCCACGGCCATACAAAATGGCAGCAGTTGGAATTGAAGCTAATCGTTATAATTTAGCCTCGGCTTACATTTTCTACAATCTGTAAAATCGTTCTTGAAAGATAGAACTAAATGTTTTTCCCCCCCCCCGCCCGCCCCCCAGTCAAGGTCCCTTCACTTATTTGGACAATAAAATTCCATAAAAAGCGAGAAAAAACTTCATATTCGATCTATCACCCAATTTATTACTGCAGAATTAAGAATAAATTCGTCGGTACTGGACATTTTCATTTCTTGCAGCATTTGGAAGACGATCGTCGGCTCTCCCTGGCATTGTATTCCACGCCGTTGCCATCGATGCCAAAAAATAATCTACCAAATATTTGGAGAAAACTATATACCAATAAAATCTTATTTTGCAAAATTTTATTTCTATATGAACCCATCCCCATGTTGTCAGAATCTTCTTAATTCTTATAGAAAAATTTTGGTCAAACATTGTAATTCCTATAGAAAATTTTGTCAAAATTTTATTTCGTATAGAAAAATTTGCTCAAAATTTTTTCTTGATGAGAAAATTTGTAAAATTTTCGTTTCTATAGAAATACTTTGTCAAATTCTTTATTTCTATAGAAATGTCACTTTGTGTTCTTAAAGACTTAATTTTTATTCTATAGACAAATTTTTGTCAAAAAGTTTATTTCTATAGAAATTTTGTCCAAAATTTATTTTCTATAAAAAATGTGTCAAAAACTTTATTTTCTATAGAAATTTTGTCAAAATTTTATACATAGAAATTTTGTCAAAATTTATTGTATAGAAAATTTTGTCAAAATTTATTTCTATAGAAAGATTTTGTCAAATTTTATTTCTATAGAAAATTTTGTACAGAATGTTTATTTCTATAGAAATTGTTGAAAATTTTATTCTATAGAAAATTTTGTAAAAATTTTATTTATATAGAAAATTTTTCAAAATTTTATCTTCTATAGAAAAAATTTGTCAAAATTTATTTCTAATAGACAAATTTTCGTCAAAATTTTATTTCCTATGCAAAATTTTTGTCAAGATTTTATTTCTATAGAAATTTGCCAAGATTTTATTTCTACCTACCGGAAATTTCAGTCAAAATCTATTATTTCGCCGCTGTAAAAATTGAGAGATCTAATCGATGTCTAATTAATATCAGAATTATATATAAATATATCTGCTTTCAGATATGGTCCTGTAGATATAAAATAGATCTACGCGAATATGCTTATGTATAGTTGCTAATATGAATTAGATCTGATTCAAATCCTCGTGTGAGTATATGTTTTATATCTATTTATATCAGTCATATCTGGGTAAGGATCTAATGTGTATATCTCATATATGAACATCATATCTAATTATATTATTACTATTATATAGGCCCTCCATATCTAATTATATATATTATCGCGTGTTAAATCACTAACCAGCTGTGTCGTTAACACGGTATAAAAAATATTTGAATATGTTTGTGGGTAAAAATAATGTGTTTGTTACGAGAATTACTAACGTGATATATCTTTTCCTATCAAGCACGTCTTATGATTCGGCACATTCAAACAAGTGCCTGAAACCATAACCAAACCAACTCCATTTATATGTTTGCTGGACAGTTTCAGATAACCCTTTTAAATATCATTGTTGACAAGTGTCTCATAAAAGCCCTTAACTTTCCAGCACACAACTGTCTTCTTGTTTTCAAAAATGTACTAACCCATACTATCACCGATTAGGCAACGCCTGTTGTTATTAAAATTTGAAAAAAAAAATATACTCAATATTTGATAAATGCGAGTTTCATATTTTTATTCATATAAAAATCTCATTTTTGCGCAGGAAGATAAAGGAGTATGAGAAGGTAAGTTTATTGTTTTTGTTTCCTATTTTTATATATTGATATATTTTATCTGTGTTCTTAGGAGTATGAAATTGTGTAGTCCAGCGAAAAGATAAAAGAAGACAAGCGGATAGGCAATGTAAAGATTTGTGACCACGGCCATATCCGAAGGTTGTCGATAGAAGGATAGTATATCCAATTTCAAAAAAAGAATTACAAATTTGGAGATCATTTGGATTTGTGAAACCGGATACATTCCCGTGCAATTATTCATTAGCTGGATGGTATGGTTGGAGCTTCGCACAAAACCATTCAATTACAAGCGCTGCGTTTAAATTTAATTGGGTACCGAGAAGCAAATTTTGGAAGTATATGTATTCAGTTTGCAAATATATCTTTAAATATGTCTAGACTGATAAATTCTTCTGTATATTTTATATTTTTTCAGAGTTTCATACCGATGTAGACAAATAAAGGAATTGCGCAGACTCATTTAAAGAAAAATGTTTGCAGAGAGCAAATGACTAACGCCTTGGAAATTTTAAATGCAGACACCACTTGGTGGCTATGTATCAGTAATTTTTGTTTTTTGCTGTTGTTGTTTTTTTTATCCCGTAGAGCTTTTATTACCTAGACATACATATAATGTACAGATGTTTGATCCAACTTATAACTATTAAATACTCTTCTTCATTATTAAAACCATTAAAAAAATCTTTTTTATTAATTACTGTAATTTCACTAATTTTGGAAATTTTAGATAAAATGATATATAATTAGAGTATATTAACATCTAATTATATCAAATTAGATATAATTAACACTGTGGCAAATTGAGATCTCGGTCAGATTCTAATTCCTGTAGAATTAGATCTGATCAGATGATTTACCATTTTTCGGATCTGTTCCAGATCTGCCTACATATACTATCATATCTAATCAGACTATGGCAAGAAGAATTTAATAATATCTGGCCAGATCACCAATTTTTCACACTGCGGTGTATAGAAAATTTGTCAAAATTTTTAGTTTTTCTATAGAAAATTTTGTCAAAATTTCTATTTTATTAGAAAATTTTGTCAAAATTTATTTCTTAAGAAAAATTTTGTTTAAAAATTTTAATTTCTACAAGACAATTTGTTTGTCAAAATCATTTATTTCTTAAGAAATATTGTCAAAATTTCATTTCTATAGAAAATTTGTCAAAATTTTATTTCTATAGAAAATTTTGTCAAAAATTTTATTTCTATAGAAATTTGTCAAAATTTTATTCTACAGAAAATTTTAGATTTTATTTCATAGAAAATTTTGTCAAAATTTTATGTTGATATAGAAAAATTTGTTCAAAATTTTATTTCTATAGAAAATTTTGTCAAAATTTTATTCTAAGAAATTTTTGTCAAAATTTTATTCTTCTATAGAAAATTTTGTCAAAATTTCTTATTTCCATTATAGAAAATTTTGTCAAAATTTTATTCTATAGAAAATTTTGTCAAAATTTTATTTCATAATGTGAAAATTATCTATAAGAAATTTTGTCAAAATTTATTTGCTATAGAAAATTTTGTCAAAATTTTATTTCTATAGAAAATTTGTCAAAATTTTATTTCTATAGAAAATTTCTTCAAAATTTTATTTTCTATGAAAATTTTGTAAAATTTTATTTCTATAGAAAATTTTTGTCAAAATTTTATTTCTATAGCAAAATTTTGTCAAAATTTTATTTCTATAGAAAATTTTGTCAAAATTTTATTTCTATAGAAACATTTTGTCAAAATTTTATTTCTTAAGAAAATTTTGTCAAAATTTTATTTCTAAAGAAAATTTTGTCAAAATTTTATTTCTACAGAAAATTTTGTCAAAATTTTATTTCTATAGAAAATTTTGTCAAAATTTTATTTCTATAGAAAATTTTCGTCAAAATTTCTATTTCTGTAGCATATGATTTTGTCAAAAGTTTTATATTCTATCATTGGCAATTATCATATTTTCGTCAAAATTTACTGTTCCATAGCAAAATTTTGTCACAAAATTTTAGTATTTTAGAAATTTTTGTCCAAATTTTATTCTATAGAAATTTTGTCAGCAAAATTTTATTTCTATAGAGAGAATTTGTCAAAAATGTTTAATTTCTATAGGAAAAATCTTGTCAAAATTTAGTTTCTAAGAAAATTTTCGTTATCTGAAAATCTTCATTTATTTCTAATAGAAAAATTTGTTCAAAATTTTATTTTCTATATGAAAATTTTGTCAAAAATTTATTTCTACAGAGAATTGTTGTTCAAAATTTTATGTCTATAGAAAAATTTGTAAAAATTATTTTTCTATAGGAAATTTGTCCAAAAATTTATTTTTCTATTAGAAAATGTTGTTAAACATTTTTATTTCACATATAGAAAATTTTTGGCTCACATCATTTTATTTTTTCATTAGGAAAAATGTTGATCAAAAACTTTATTTCTATGAAAAATTTTTGTCAATTTTTTGTTCCTGAAACAATTTTGCCCCCCATTTTATTCTACATAAAAATTTTGTCAAAATGTTTATGTTCTATAGCGAAATAGTTCATGTCCATGAACATCTTCTACTTCTATACGACAAATTGTCTTATGTTATTCTATTACAATGTATTTACAATCAAAATTTTCTTTCATAAAGAAAAATTTCTGCCCAAAATTTTATTTCTATAGAAATTGTCAAAATTTATTTCTATAGAAATATTTTGTCAAAATTTATTGTCTATAGAAAATTTTGTCAAAATCCTTCTATTTCTATAGACAACATTTTTGTCAAAATTTGATTTCTATAGCAAAATTTGCAAAATTTGATTTCTATAAAAAAAATTTCAAAATTTTATTTCTATAGAAAATTTTGTCAAAATTTTATTCTATAGAAATTTTTTCAAAGATTTTATTTCCATAGAAAATTTCTTGTCAAAACTTTTATTTCTATAAAAAGAAAAATTTTTGTCAAAATTTATTTGTATAGAAAATTTTGTCAAAATTTTATTTCTATAGGAAATTTTGTCAAAATTTTATTTCTATAGAAAATTTTGTCAAAATTTTATTTCTATAGAAAATTTTGTCAAAATTTTATTTCTATAGAAAAAAAATAAAATTTTTGTTTGTCAAATTTTATTGTTATAGAAATTTTGTCAAAATTTTATTTCTATAGAAAAATTTTTGTCAAAATTTTATTTCTATAGAAAAGGTTGTCAAAATTTTTATTTCTACAGAAAATTTTGCAAAGAATTTTCATTATCTATAGAAAATTTTGTCAAAAATGTATTTCTATAGAAAATTCTTGTTCAAAAATTTTTAGTTACTTTGAACAATTTTCGTCAAAATTTATTTTTATAGAAAATCTTTGTTCAAAATTTATTGCTATAGCAAAACTTTTGTGTAAAATTTTATTTCTATAGAAAATTTTGTCAACAGTTCTTCTATCTCATCTGCCGATCACTCAGTACAAATCCCTCTTTACCTCAAACCTTCCTTACCTTGCCATATACGGGCAAACTCTCTCAATTGTACAAATATATCTCGTTCATTCCTCTCGTATAGCACCAAATTTGTATATTTTTTTCTATAGAATAATGTATGTTCAAAACCTCTTTATTTCTATAGAAAATTTCTGTGTTTTTTTTCAATTTCATTTCTATAGAACACCTCATCGTTCTTCAATATTACATTCCTACTCTACTATTGTTTTTCTCTTATGTGAAACCTCGTTAGTTGGAAAGGGAATATTCTTCTTACCCAAACAGTAAAAAATCTACCGATTGTGGTAGAATTTCTACCACACCGTGCAGTTTGAAATAAGGTTATAATACTGCAATCATAATTGTGCGGGACAAAAGCCTGAGAACTACTGGGTAGTTCGCGAAAGCGAACTCCGATTCTTTCATGCATGCAATTTTTCCTTCCTGTATATGTTCTGGTCATTTGAATATTGGGGAGGAGCCTTAACTCCAGTTCTCTTTAGGAAGGTTTGGTTAGGCCATGGTCATCTAAAAATCCAATTTTTAATTCGATATAATGGGATGTAGATCCGAATAAAATTCAGTCCCGTAAACTAATATTTCAGAGATTCATTTTGTTTAGCCCGACCTTTAGATCAATAATTTTGCAGCAGAGCTACGCATTTTTGTTTAGTGGCATTTCTCCATGTCACTCTAGAGAAACTTAGAAATAATCACAAATATAAGTGTGAACAGATAACCCGTCGTGAAAAAAAAATTCTAGTGAACAGAAATTGGAATTGAACCATTGGTATATGAGGAGCATGCTCTCCATTGTACATTGTGGGCTCTGAATGTCTAGGTTCCACAACATACGCTCTTCATCAACAGTCTCACTATACTTCACTAAACTCGACTAATTCATTGAAAGCTGTCTTCCATCAATAAATCCCATAAAACGGGAAGTGTCTCATTCAATGCAACCCTAACTACAACAAGAGACAAATAGCAACTTTACCTTTTCAATATTCATCTTCAGCACAGAATGTGGTGTCGTTTTCAGCACGTAGACAAATGCTACCAAATGATGTTCGCAATATGATTCCAATTTGTGTCCAAGTTTTGACAATATCAAATGGAAGAGCTTTTGTTGAAATAAAAATTTTACTTGAGGTAAATTACTTGCGGAAGACGCATGTTAAATATTAATCATGTGGAGTTTACAGAACTTTCTATCGTCCATTGACTACTAGGAGTGGATTTACGTTAAGGCTAATGAAAAGAACACAAAACCTAGAAAGTTGGTACGACTTCTTAGTATCAATTATACTACTTTGGGTGGCCATAAGAGGCCGGAGGAAATCTTGATAACTTAGTTAAATGTAATAGTCGGCTAAAATGGTACATATAGTTTCCGACCTTTCGCAGTAAGTATATTGAATATTCATCTAAAGAGATTCACGAATTGAAATGAGGTAAGAATGTATTTTATTCTTAGAAGAATAATGAGTTATGGACACTTACATAATTTTGAGGAATTTCTCTTGATATCGATGTATATAGAATAGCGAAATCTATTAGCAATTAATTGGCCAATATTTAGTTATACCCTATAGCAGAAATCTTTCACTAGTATTATATTTTTTGATTAGACATATGATCTCGAAGTAGGAATTTTACATATATTTTAATCTCAGATTTAGCATGCGAAAACAAAAACTGGAAATTTTATGCACAATTGTAGATTATCATTAATAGATTAATAAAAATGCTTTTTCATTGCAGCGAGGACCTGATCTAAACATATTTATCTGATTCCGTCATTAAAAGTCGAATGTTAGTGAATTTTCTATAGATCTATTTGATTAGACTCACAATTATCTTTATCTTTATATTTCCGTAGAAATTAAATTCTTGAAACAGATTTCTAGGAATACAAAAGGTGGTTTTGCGTAAGGTATTATTATGATGTGATGCTTTTTAAATAGACGAGGCAAAAATTCTTTAACTAGAAATTATATTTTTTGCAGTAGTAACAGGTGGATCCAAAAACAAATATTTTTAAAAGCATTGGATTGTCAAATTTTATGATCTTAATAGCGATCGGACAGCCTCATTCCACATTTTTTTAATCAATAAGGTGGATCCTTTTTGTATTTACGATATAAAATGATATTCCTGGCCAGTACCAAATACTACGTAGGTCGCTGTATATACCCTATATGGGTCAGAATAGATAATCGTGAGTTGCCTATAGAATTTTATAAATCGAGTGCTGCATTAGGAATTTGATTTTTTGAACCCAGGAGATGATATTGCATCATGACAATCAATAAGAAAAATATAATGAATGCGCAAATCATTGTTAACATTAACCTAAGTTCTGTGAGTTGATTCCTGAAACAAGGAATATACATAAGGTCGCATTTTTATACATCATCATTTCTGCAATAGAAACTTTGACTACAGTCGAAATAAATGTAGGGCTATGACCTATTTATCATTCTATCATAAATGACCTAAAAATATGATACTATAAAATATCTATATCCTAATAAAGACTAATATGAGATTTAGTAGCGAATAACTTCTCAGACTAACTACCATCTTTAATTGCTCATTTACCAGATAAAAAAGTAAGTAGAAACTGCTGTTAGAGATACAATATATCCAAACTAAATAGTGATATAAATCACGATAAGATTCTGTTGAAATAAGAAGGAAACACCGTGTATTTACATAAAAGTAGCTGATTGAGGCCTGAACGATTATCATGCTTAAAAAAAAATAAAAAGCGAACAACAAACCTTAACTTTACACTGGAGAATAGAATGAGGCACAAACACAGTTTTCCCTAAAGCAAAGCAAAAATTAATAGTTTTGGAGTATATCAATACAACTATCCAAAAAGGGCTAAACAAAATACCAGATACATTGGGACTTCATGCAGAAACTCCCCCTTCCCTATGGCGCACAACCTATAAAATCATGACAAACTATTCCCCCTCATCCGCCGCCATAGTTAGGAATTGAATAAGAGATTGTTATTAAACTTCAAACCATATATACCAATTTTTTCTTTAACTAAACTAAATCTTTCTCGGATTATAATTATGAATAAAAATAAAATGCACTCATAAATGATTTTTTGATCTGAAGAATCATAATAAATTTGTTCAGTAACTTAGAAAGAAAACTTTATAACAGGCCGATTTTAACTCCGACCTATATGAGGGATTTTCTATTTATGACACATATCACAATATTTATCATTAATACCTATGAACATTAGTTTGTTATGACTATATAAGAAACCTCTTAACACACCCTTTTATTATTTCTTAGTTGATCAATCACTCAAAATTATTTTATTAGGTGCGTCGAGGTATCCAAGTTTATTCTATCACTCTAGTAATTCCAAATACTAAAACAGAGGCTAATATGAATAATAAGAACTAATTTTCAGTCAGAGCTACTATACCAAACAAATTCGGCGTAATGGTAATTACTTATATGGTATCGATTTGATCCTCATACACAAATAAACAAATAATTGTAGAATTACAGTGCCAGGGCGTTCTTATGATTTTCCCATTCTATATTAATCAAATTCTGAATAATCAGACTAATATATATGTATGCAATGTCTGTCGAAGTATATATTATTAGCAGTCGCAAACTCCATTAATATACATTGCAATATATTGTGAGTTATAAATTATTTCTTTTCATTTAATATTTTTTCACAATAATGACTTATTATTTCTATTGTTTTTTTGAGTATCGCAATGTCAGACTGACTGTTGATAATTGGAAAGTTTTCCATTGCCAGGATGGCTTTTATAATTACTAATCAGAAATGTCTTGGAGGAAGCAATCAAATATAGATCAACCTTATTCGAAAGATCGCTCACGTTTGGCTTCCAGTACTTATAGTTACAATATTTTCCCAGATCTGATAATGAGCCATGAATAGTTTATTATATCACACATATTTATTACGTACATGCTACGCCTTGTATTATTACTCTAACTTCCTGCCATGGTATTACAAATCATACGCCTTAGATTGGAAACACCCGATAAATTGAGATAAAATTTTCGTAGCAATGTTTTAAAATCAACACATTTATAATAAAGCCTTTGGTAAAAACCTACACTATTTGCTCGAGCAAAATTTAATGATAACGGTCACGCTGACTAATTTCGTACTTCTGACTATCACAAGTCCGTCAGCGTCTATCATTAGGTGCTTTTTAGATCCTGTCCGGCGGAAGATTCCAGTTCTTTGCTGAGGATAAAATCTTTAGAATTACCGGGTCATTAGCCGTTATAATTAAAATTGAAAGATTACTCCAGTCCTGTTACAGATAGATGCCACAAATCTCTTGACCGAGATTCTTCTAACACTGAGATATTTAATATCGAAAAGCCCACTAACAAACTTATTAATATTTGTTAAATCGATAAAGAGGTTGAATTCTGTAATTATAAGACGCTTTCAGATTGCGGACATTATTGATTGAAAGATAAAGATACACTTTTGAAAAAATGGGTATTCAAGCTTAAATTTGCTCTCAACTTTATGGTTATGCGAGGACAATTAGATTTATAGCAAAAAAACAACGGGAAATATTATTGAGACTGAATGATCGAAGATCAAAGTGCCGATATTTGCTTATATGATTGGCTGTCTCATCACACAGTACTAAAATCTGTACCTGAATGGTCATCCAATAATTTCCTAGAAAAATGCGAATGGGTATGACCATATAGAAGGTTCTTTAGTTATAAGCGGATAACCGTAAAAAGCTCTTTTAATGGCTCTTTCTATGATAGATGAATATGAAAGTAGAATCGGTATTTTTCACTATTCAAATATCAGATATATGAGGTAGTAGAATTCAAATGAACCATACTTACAATCACCCGTCATCGAAGTATCAATTTCAAATAACTTATTGTATATATTGAATGAATGAGTAATTACATAAATAGACAATCTTTAATTTTACCTGAGAATACCTGAAAAACTTAAATTAAATTTATGGTAATGATTTTTATTTCGTAATTTTTTGTTTGAAGGCAGAAGAACTGTCTATTTGCACCTTTTCTGTGGTGTAGGCAAGATGGCTTGCTACATCACGATATTATTGAATTTGCTGTACCAGCAGATATTCGGTGCTGATGTACACAACATGGAGAACTATTTAGCTTTGGAAGCCCTGAATCAATTGCTTAAGAATGAAGATAAGCGTTTATTGCCGATCTTAGCAAATAGCGAATTGATTGAGAAACTTGTAGATTTGGCACAAAATAATGAAAACTCCACTTCCGCCAACTTCGCGCAGATATCGAAGGCTCTAAATGCAATTATCCAGACACTATCGGTATCGGAGCAATATATTGTAGCAACACAATATTTGTACAACTTAAATTTGAAATTGGAGTCTGATTTGTATGTTGTCCAAGGACTACTGGGTTTCCTAAACCAAGAAATTAGTCTCGATGACCATTTTGAACGTTTAATAGATGAACTTACGGAACTCTCTATACAATCGAATAATGAAGAGATGCGAAAAGTGGCCCACCATCTGCTATGCATTTGTTAACAAAATCGATTACAATGATAATAATCGAGGAATTCTCAAAAAGCTATGCAAAACTAAAGATTACACAAAAAGGAAATAAAAGGCTGTGGAAGCTTTTTCATGGATTGGCAGAGTCTAGTTATGCGTGGGGTGATGAAGCTGGAGAAATTGTTGAAGCGGTAAGTCTATTTCATTAGGCTCCTCCGTATCTTGTAATGTTTTTGTGTCTTTTTTTTATAGCTTTTCTGAACTATTAGATCATCCATCTTTATCGACTGCTGCTGCTTTGCAACGAATTATCGATATCAATCTGCTGAAATATCCTCAATTGCATTAACCTCAAGAATATATTCCTACTTATTCCAACACAAAC
>PGFW01001122.1:32761-43616 GCA_003123925.1 Haematobia irritans
GGTTTACTGTCGCATACTTCGTTATATAAGTTTGCGATTGGGTAAGGCAGCGTAGTTCTGATTGAATGGATTGAGAAGACCAAGTGGGGGTTGGTTAGTTGAGCCTTTCGCTACTAATGCTGAAACTAGTTTGATGCGAGTATGTATAGCTCTTTTTTTGGTCCTTTAGTGAAGAGTCGTAGGTGTACGCCCTCGTCTATGTCTAGTAAAAGCTGTGTTGGTTGAGCATATAGACGATAAAAGATCGCGACTTTGTATCTGTTTCTAGCCATGGTCAGCTCGGAAGCCGAAGGTATGTAATTGATTGGCGCAGTTTCTAAATTGTTTGTTGTTGTGGCAATCGCCAGCCCCGGAAACCAAGTCCGGAGGCAGCATTGCGTCAGCAAGGGCGCAGACTCAGTTTGCTGCTGGGACCATAGGGTACGCAGCACCGTCTAGATGTCAGTGGCGTACATACGGGTGATACAAAGGCTCCACCGTAGCGAGTAAAATGAAATGTGGAAGGCCGCCGACGCTTGCAGTCTAATTTGACAACGTGCCACCTTTTGCTAAGGAATGTTCGTTGGCCCAGACAGTAACTGCGCGGAAGTATACTTTCAAGCTAGAAACGCTTCTTGTCGTTATAAAAGCAGCCACAATAAGCTCGCACCACCCCCACTAGTCGATGAACTCCTGCGAGGATATAGAAGAAGATGGATAAGTCGAAATGAATAGGCAGACTACCGACGAAATGAGGCAATCGAGAATATGTTAGGAGCAGCCGATGAGCTTATATCTACAGAACTTTGTATGATTTGCTGTTTGCGGTAATCGTAAAAAGAAGTAAGGAGATCAGTCAGCACTATGCAGAGACAGTATGCAGAGGAATCCGCGTACCGGGAATACTGTTTTTGCCTTAGGCGATTCGCTACTTTCGACTTCGGATCCTTGGAATTGCTATTTGGTTGCTAGGTCATACACGGATGCGTGTGATATAATGGAGAGTCAATTAACTCAGTCACGATACTTTGATGCGGCGTAAGTACTTTCGCTAGGAGTTATCGAGATTTGGGTTTGAGCAAGGGTAGTTAGCATATTAAGTAACAGTTCTATCTTGTCTCTGGAGTACGATACTAGATACTTCCTAAGCCAGAGCGAAGGGTTGCTAGGAGAATCCGAGATGGTATTTTCTAGCATACCAGCAGTTCGAGGGGAACGCATTCGCTACAACAAGATCCTTCAATTTTTCAAAGCAATGCTTGACAGTCCACTCAACGAAATCCGGATGATGGCAACTAAACACTGGTGTTTAGTGTCTGGACAAGTATCTCTGAGTTAGTTGGTCGGGAGTCATTTTTGGATGGACTTAAAGTCGATGGGAAATAACAAGCGAAACTTCGACATCTCTTCACTTAAATGCAACAATGGATATGTGGAAGAATCGTTGCGATGAATGTAAAATAGAAGTCTAGATTTCGAGGACACGTTCTCCATCTATTGAGCTAATTATTCCATAAAAAAATCCGAGCATTGCTTTCAATCTACAACGAAGAAAAGTATTATGTAAGCTATGTTCATGTAAAACATAAGATGTTACAATATTTACCCTCTACATAGGGCTCTCTGAAATTTATTGAAAATTTGAACAAATTGTAACGATCGTCCGTATGCACTGGCCATGGGTATTTCAAAAGAAACTCTGCAACACAGCAACCACATATTTTCCTCTGCAATTGCATGGTGTACAAGAGCTCAATTCCTTCAATGACTGCGGTATGACATTGTGATGATCTTTCGACGAGCGCTAAAATTAGAAATACTACTGTTTCTTCATTCAAAAATCTTTCGGTAATTGGATAGTACTCTTGAATACAAAAGAGTGCCCTGGACACGTTGTTCAACGCTGCTAGAGGTCAGAAGCAAACTGTAAGCTTTGCACGATAAGCTAACGATCATACTGGTTTACTTCGATACTGAAATGTTCAAAGAATTATAGGTACTTGGAGGGCCGGCGGTTAAGTGCGCAGCCCACTGCCGTCCATGCTTGGAGAGCCTCCTGTGTACCTTCTAGAGTATTCTGGTTCAGCTTGTGTTGGTGGCGTTTTATAGACGGATAATTCAGTTTATCAAAGCCTCCGTGCAAGGGAAGCTTGTGTCAAAAAAAAAGGACATTTTGCTTTGTTGGGTTCAGTAGTAGCGATGGTGGAATAGGTTTAGCTGATTGATTGGCTTACTGACTATGCGGGAACGAAAACGTGAGTCGTTTTATTTAACTGGGAATTGGTCATATGCACGCGGGATGAATGAAGATAACCAGAGAAGGTACATAACTAAAGGAGCATGACATACTGTAGGATGACATCTAAAAGCGGCGCGCGTGTCATTGTTGCTTCTATGCAGGGGTCTGCATAAGGGTGATTGCGTGGCTAAAAGTAATATTGGAAAGAAGATTGAGAGCCGCAGCGTATGTAGGGTCTGTTTGCGTAACCGTTTTCAGTAAAAAAGTGGTAGCCCAGTAGGAGAACTTGTGGATACTATGTTGCGGCACCCGAATCTGTCCTAATTACGTTATTGTAAACACTTTTTTAGCTTTACCACAGGAGTTGAGGTCATTTTTGTTTGAGCAGAGTACCATGGAAACAAGAGAGAATTACAATTTCTCGGTGAACTTCAGAACTATATGCAACGGCTTCGTTCAAAAAGAATACGCGCAACACCTAGCCCCTGGGCAGCGATTGTCAAGAGGTTCCCGAGTGTCTGCATCTCATCGCTACCCAGACTAGTTAAATGGCCACACCATCGCGAGACTGTGGAGTCGGGGAGGGCATTATCAGAGAAAGTACAAGCTGTACATGAAGAGTCATTTCCGATGCCACTGTTAGAAGACCATGTTTAGCTTTTTTCGTGGGAACCGCGCAAGGCGCAGGGACCAGCGCCTGCCAGCAGTTTTCAAAGTTCCTATTTCGATCCCTCATCGACTCGACTACCAGACTCGGTAAGCTGGACACAGAGAAATCGCCCAGAGGCTCGTGAATAGTGATTGGGGCCATCACTATTCGCATGAAGATTATTTGCCGATCATGCTGAGTTGGTTACCAAGGAGCCACGTGTTTATTTTTGTGGGTGAAATGCCAAGCGCGAAGACGCAGGCGTTGTGATATTTCGGTATTTGGAATAACATGAACGAAGCAATGAAAGTGCTCCTGAAGAAGTACATAGGATGGATTACGCTTAGAGAATTGTGAAAGGTAGTCATCGTGAGAGCAATTTCGATCCAAATAGACAGTGATTAAACCCGGCCGCAGTTTCCAGGGAGTGTCCCAGTTTCCAACCTATCGTTACACCAGAGCCTTAAATGTGCACTGATCAACCATCATGAAAGGAGGTTCACATCAAAAAGTACATGGCGAATGAGATTTGCCCGTCCCTACCGTTAGAAAAAGCCATTTTGTTTGTTTGGAGATAGCGCAAAGCGCAAGCGCAGGCGTTTTGTATATTTTAGACTTAAATAAAGAGGGAAAATAAAGTTCGAAAGGTACGATAGAGGTGTATACGGTTAAAATTGTGACAAGGGTATATTGTGGTGAAGCAACTGGTTGGTGTGATGTTTTCCAAGAGTGGATAGAGGTGAGTTGTGGTTTCAGGGGGGGTGTATTCTCACAGACATCGACTGGCCGTCCGATGGACATAAAGAAACAGCTGGTGATAGACGCAGAAGCATGGGTAACTGCGGCTACTTGTGAACGTCAACAGTGCATGCGATTCGCAGATGCCAAGAAAATTATGTCACAATTGTACACGGTGAGTAGTGGTATGAAAATGTTATAGTTTTTAAGGAGATTTGTAACATGTCTTTAAGTCACGGGAAGCCTTCAGGAGTAAGGTATGGGAGGAGAGCAAGGGGACGTGTGGGTGTGTCGGGACGACAAGTAGGGTCCTGGTTACAAGCCGTATCGTGGTAAAGATGCACTTTCTGGTCTGTCTGGTGGGGGTCGCCTTGAAGTGGCCGTCGTGTTCTAAAGTGATGCGTGCATAAGAGCAGCCTAAAAGTAATTGCACTCGGATGCGAAACACGGTTTTCTGTGAGGGGTGAAGCTTGGCGTGGTACACCTTCCAATAGTGACGGGCGCTTTTTCGAGCGAGTTTAGAAGTGGTTGTTAGTTGAGTTTCGCTACTAATCTCAACTAGTTTATGATATTTATAGCTTCTTTTTTGGTCTTAGTGAAGACTTATATCTACCCTCTTATCTAGTAATGTTTTACATATAGAATAAAAATGCGACCTTTGTATCTGTTTCAGCATTCACTCGAACAAGTATGTTAATGATTTGCGCATTTAAATTTTTTTTGTCTGTGCAATCCCACCCGGAAATCCAATCCAGCAGCATCGTCATGCAAGGCCAACTCATTTCTACTGACCATAGGTACAGCACCTCTAGATGTACTGGCTACATATATACAAAGGTCCACCTACGATAAAAAATGTGGAAGGCGCCGACGCTTGCATCTAATTTGACAATCCACCTTTTAAAATGTTTTGGCCCAACAGTAACTGCAATATATTTCAAGTAGAACTTCTTGTCGTTATAAAAGCAGCCCACAAAAGCTCCGCACCACCCACTATCGATAAACTCTGTTTCAGGATATAGAAGATTTTTGTTGTGTTTGAGAGCAGATAAAGTCTAGCAATAAATTAATTTCTTAGAATTTCAATTCTTAAATAATTACAAAATTTGAATTGAATTAAAATTGTCAAAAAAGTGAATTTCTATAATTTTGAGCAAATTCCTATAAGAATAAAATTTGTGTACAAAATTTTCATATAGAAATAAAATTTTTGACAAAATTTTCGATGTATGAAATAAAAATTTTGACAAAATTTTCTAATAGCAAATAAATTTTGACAAAAATTTTCTATAGATATATAAAATTTTTGACAAAATTTCTATATAGAATATAAAATTTTGACAAACATTTTCTAATATAGAAATAAAGATTTTGACAAAATTTTCTATAGAAATAAAATTTTGACAAAGATTTTCCTTATAGAAATACAAAAATTTTTTTGAAAAAATTTTCTATAGAAAAAATTTGTGACAAAATTTCGCTATAGAATAAAATTTTGACAAAAATTTCTATAGAAATAAAATTTTGACAAAATAAAATTTTCAACTATAGAAATAAATTATATAATTTTCTATAGAATAAAATTTTACAAAAATTTCTATGAAATAAATTTTTGACAAAATTTTCTATTAGAAATAAAATTTTGACAAAATTTTCTATAGAAATAAAATTTTGACAAAATTTTCTATAGAAATAAAATTTTGACAAAATTTTCTATAGAAATAAAATTTTGACAAAATTTTCTATAGAAATAAAATTTTGACAAAATTTTCTATAGAAATAAAATTTTGACAAAATTTCTATGAAAATAAATTTTTGACAAAATTTTCTATAGAAATAAAATTTTGACAAAATTTTCTATAGAAATAAAATTTTGACAAAATTTTCTATAGAAATAAAATTTTGACAAAATTTTCTATAGAAATAAAATTTTGACAATATTTTCTATAGAAAAAAATTTTTGACAAAATTTTCTATAGAAATAAATTTATTGACAAATTTTCTATAGAAATAAATTTGACAAAATTTTCTATAGAAATAAAAAATTGACAAAATTTTCTATAGAAATAAAATTTTGACAAAATTTTCATATAGAAATAAAATTTAACAAATTTTCTATAGAAATTAAAAATTTTTGACAAAAATTTTCTATATAGAAATAAAATTTTGAACAAAATTTTTCTAATAGAAATAAAATTTTGACAAAATTTTCTTAGAAATTAAAAATTTTACCAAAATTTTTCTTATAGAAATATAAAATTTTGACAAAATTTTTCTATAGAAATAAATTTTGACAAAAATTTTCTATATAGAAATAAAATTTTGAACAAAATATTTCTAATAGAAATAAATTTTGACAAAAATTTTTTCTATAGAAATAAAATTTTTGACAAAAATTTTCTATAGAAATAAAATTTTGACAAAATTTCTAATAGAAAATAAAATTTTGACAAAATTTTCTATAGAAATAAAATTTTGACAAAATTATTTCTATAGAAATAAAATTTTGACAAAATTTTCTATAGAAATAAAATTTTGACAAAAATTTCTATAGAAATGAAATTTGACAAAATTTGCTTATAGAAATAAAATTTTGACAAATTTCTAAAGAAATAAAATTTTAACAAAATTTTCTATAGAATAAAATTTGACAAAATTTTTTTAGAAATAAATTTGACAAAATTTTCTATAGAAATAAAATCTGGGCAAAATTTTCTAGAAATAAAATTTCAAAATTTTCTATAGAAATAAATTTTACAAATTTTCTATAGAAATTAAAATTTTTGACAAAATTTCTATAAACATAAAATTTGACAAAATTTCTAAGAAATAAAATTTGACAAAATTTCTATAATATAAAATTTTGACAAAATTTTCTATAGAAATAAAATTTTGACAAAATTTTCTATAGATAAATGAAAATTTATGAAAATTTTGCAAAATTTTCTATAGAAAATAAAATTTCTTATAGAATGAAAACTTTCTATAGAATAAAATTTTGACAAAATTTTCTATACATAAAATTTGACAAAATTTTCTAAAGAAATAAAATTTTACAAAATTTCTATAGAAATAAAATTTTGACAAAATTTTCTATAGAAATAAATTTTACAAAATTTTCTATAGAAATAAAATTTTGACAAAATTTCTATAGAAATAAAATTTTGACAAAATTTTCTATAGAAATAAAATTTTGATAAAACTTTCTATAGAAATAAAATTTTGACAAAATTTTCTATAGAAATAAAATTTTGACACGTTTCATGCATGCAATTTTTCCTTCCTGTATATGTTCTGGTCATTTGAATATTGGGGAAGGAGCCTTAACTCCAGTTCTCTTTTAGGAAGCGTTTGGTTAGGCCATGGTCATCTAAAAAATCCAATTTTTTATTCGATATAATGGATGTAAGATCCGATAAAAATTCAGTTCCCGTAAACTAATATTTCAAGAGATTCATTTGTTTAGCCCGACCTTTATAGATCAATAATTTGCAGCAGAGCCTAACGCATTTTTGTTTAGTGCATTTTCTCCATGTCACTCTAGAGAAACTTAGAAATAATCACAAATATAAGTGTGAACAGATAAACCCGTCGTGAAAAAAATTCTAGTGAACAGAAATTGGAATTGAACCATTGGTATATGAGGAGCATGCTCTCCATTTACATTGTGGGGCTCTGAATGTCTAGGTTCCACAACATTACGCTCTTCATCAACAGTTCTCACATATACTTCACTAAACTCGACTAATTCATTGAAAGCTGTCTTCCATCATAAATCCCATAAACGGGAAGTGTCTCATTCAATGCCAACCTAAACTACAACAAGAGACAAATAGCAACTTACCTTTTCAATATTCATCTTCAGCACAGAATGTGGTGTCGTTTTCAGCACGTAGACAAATGCTACCAAATGATGTTCGCAATATGATTCCAATTTGTGTCCAAGTTTTGACAATATCAAATGGAAGAGCTTTTGTTGAAATAAAAATTTTACTTGAGGTAAATGCAATTGAGGATATTCAGCAGATATTATATCGAATGCCAAAGCAGCAGCAGTCGATAAAGATGGATGATCTAATAGTTCAGAAAGCTATAAAAAAGACACAACAAAACATTACAAGATACGGAGGAGCCCTAATGAAATAGACTTACCGCTTCAACAATTTCTCCAGCTTCATCACACCCACGCATAACTAGACCTCTGCCAATCCATGACAAAGCTTCCACAGCCTTTTTATTCTCCTTTTTGATGTAATCTTTTAGTTTTGCAATAGCCTTTTTGAGAATTCCTCGATTATTATCATTGTAATCGATTTTGTTAACCAAACTGCATAGCAGATGGTGGGCCACTTTTCGCATCTCTTCATTATCCGATTGTATAGAGAGTTCCGTAAGTTCATCTATTAAACGTTCAAAATGGTCATCGAGACTAATTTCTTGGTTTAGAAACCCAGTAGTCCTTGACAACATACAAATCAGACTCCAATTTCAAATTTAAGTTGTACAAATATTGTGTTGCTACAATATATTGCTCCGATACCGATAGTGTCTGGATAATTGCATTTAGAGCCTTCGATATCTGCGCGAATGTGGCGAAGTGAGATTTTTATTATTTTGTGCCAAATCTACAAGTTCTCAATCAATTCGCTATTGTGCTGAAGATCGGCAATAAAACGCTTATCTTCATTCTTAAAGCAATTGATTCAGGGCTTCCAAAGCTAAAAGTCTCACATCGTTGTGTACATCAGCACCGAATATCTGCTGGTACAGCAAATTCATAATACGATCGGCAAAAGCCATTTGCCTCACAAGTGGCAATAAATTCGTTAAAATTTTTTGCTTCACAAAATTCGAAAATATTCCAAAATTACGTATACATCCATCAATACAATTTGATATGTACTTCAATGGGATGTAAGGCTCCTAATCTCTCCACTAAGGCTGAGTTTGTTGTAAATCCATTCTATCATCTATCAAAAGAGCCATTAGAGCTTTATACACAGAAACTCTATTCACTTCGTTTATCATGGGAGCACATTCGATAAGTACTGAGAGAGCAATCTTAAGCAAATCTTGATTGACATCAGTCTCAATTTTCCCTATTTTTGCAATTATATGACCATGAAGTTGAGAGCATATGTCCGCATTGATGGCTTTATATACAGATTCACCCTTTAACGATACAATATTAAATATTTGTGCTATAATATTGTAAATTCGTATGCATTGATCATCATTAACAGGACTGGAGTCATCTTTCAATTTTATTAATAACGTATTTAAGATTTTATCGCCAGCAAAAACTGGATCTCCCGCAACACAGACTAAAGCTATTGTAGCCGCCGGATTGAAGAGACGATGGTTGACGTCATTTAATTGCGGCAAAATTGTCTCCAGTATAATTGTTTGGAAATTATGACTAATTTCGGGTTTTCCAGCTAGAGGTAGGTTGTTCCAATATACAAGCGTAATGTACGTAAAGCTTGTGTAATAACTTCGGTATTATCGATCCGGGAAAAACTTCAGACTTCAATGCTGTCCAAATTTTGCTCAAAATGTGATTCTAAAGCCTCCGCATGGAAACTTCAAAGCAGCTTGATACTATAAAATAGATAGAATATGTGAAAATATTTAATTATATTAAGTATGTGCATTTTATGAGTTTGACTGCTTAAACACACAAATCAACACATATCGATTATCAGATCAGCATAGAATGGGAAAATCTAACGCCCGGCGAATCTCAAATTTTGTTTTGGAGAGAAATCGAAGTAATACTACGCCGAAATGTTGATATTAGCTCGGACTAAATTTTTATTCTATTAGCCTTTGGTATGGTTTCTGGTGATAAACGAAATAATTTTGAGTTTTGGCAAACTAAGAAATAAGGTGGTGGTTTATGTCTAACAACTATGTTCAAGTTAATGTAAAGTGATGGGTAATGACCCAAGGGTTAAATCGGCCGGAAGTTCTAGTCCACATTTTTGACCTACTTCAAAAATCATTATGGAGCATTTTTATTATGTTATCCGGATTTAGATTTAGTTAAAGAATGGTTATTGGTTGAGTTTCAACACTATTCTCCACTAGAGGCGCTGATGTACGGTTGTTGTTGTAGCCCTTTGAGTTGTTTGTATACTCCAAACATAATTGCTGTCCTTGGGAACCCTGTGTTCGCCTCCAGTACTCCAGTAAGTTAGGTTGTTGTTGTTTTTTTTTTTTAAATAATCGTTCCGGCCTTATCGCAACTATTATCACGGGAGCCTCATTTTACGTCACTATTTATATAATTTGGATTTTAACAGCAGTTTCATTAATGGATGAGAAGAAGTGGTTGTTAGTTGAGTTTCGCTACTAATCTCAACTAGTTTATGATATTTATAGCTTCTTTTTTGGTCTTAGTGAAGACTTATATCTACCCTCTTATCTAGTAATGTTTTACATATAGAATAAAAATGCGACCTTTGTATCTGTTTCAGCATTCACTCGAACAAGTATGTTAATGATTTGCGCATTTAAATTTTTTTTTGTCTTGCAATCCACCCGGAAATCCAATCCAGCAGCATCGTCATGCAAGGCCAACTCATTTCTACTGACCATAGGTACAGCACCTCTAGATGTACTGGCTACATATTATACAAAGGTCCACCTACGATAAAAAAATGTGGAAGGGGCGCGACGCTTGCATCTAATTTGACAATCCACCTTTTAAAATGTTTTGGCCCAACAGTAACTGCAATATATTTCAAGTAGAACTTCTTGTCGTTATAAAAGCAGCCCACAAAAGCTCCGCACCACCCACTATCGATAAACTCTGTTTCAGGATATAGAAGATAATGGATAATCAAATAGAATAGACTACCGATCGAAATACAAATCGATGAATATGTTAGACAGCCGATGAGCTATATCTACAAACTTTATATTTGCTTTGCGCGAATCTAAAAGAATAAGAATCATCGCACTATGCAAACATATATCAGAAATCGCGTTACCAATACCATTTATTGCCTTAGATTCGCATACTCACTTCGGATTCCTTGGAATTCTATTTTCTATATACACATTCATGTGGATATAATGGAATCAATAACTCAGTCACAATACTTTATGCCGGCTAATTACTTTCTAAGTTATCAGATTGGTTTGACAAGTAGTTAGCATATAAGTAACGAATTTATTTGTCTTATACATACTAATACTTCCTAAGCAAGACGAAGTTTGTAAAATCATGATTATTTTCTCTACAT
>PGFW01001126.1:0-10547 GCA_003123925.1 Haematobia irritans
TTTCATACAAACATAATCGAGACACTGAAGCGATAAGTTATTTCGCCATGGACAGATTAATGAATCAGTCGGAATTCAAGAGTGGTCGAGCATTGGAAGAGAACGAAGATGTTTCAACTCAAATAATTGGCAATTAATATAACTCAGACATCAACCTGCAATATAAATCCTTGACTCTGTGTTCCTTACTCAAAAACGGCCATAGATGCCGCAAAATTCTCAACGAGATGGTCTTGACAGTACAGATATTCACCCTAATATGGGTGGCCTGTCCATAGGAACATACCCGGGGAACTTGTGAAGCAGAATGTGTTACAAGGCTAGAACTACCGTTACATATTCAGGGAACTAGAATCTTTGTATGCTCTGGCCACGCTGCCAAGACTATTAACTGCGTGAGAAGGCGTTATGATTGCCAATATTCGATGGAAAATGCAAGGGTTTGTAACGGACACCAACGAAATATGGCCCCATTTAAACTTAAACCGCACACTAGATATGCCTAGTGTTCTCAAGGGCTGTCAGATAGCAGCTCCTAATATCTGTTAATAATCGGGTCGCTGCCTGAAGGAGGCGAATTTTGGCAAAAACTATAGGTGGCGAAGTAATAATGACTATTGTATAAGCTGTCATGACGTGGAGGAAAAGGAAATCAATAAAACACCTCGTTGTGTGAGTGTTACTGCTTTTGTGTAAGCGTAACGAATTTAGGAGCATATAGCTTGTAGATTACTGGCTGAACCTGGAAAACGTTAAACTTAAGCAGTTTGTTAATGTTTTTTGGAGCAATCCTGGTTGGTTCCACAAAAGTAAATAAAGAGAAGGTTCAGGTGGTTAAGTACTAGAGAGTGCCCATAGAAATAGTAACTTTTAGTTTGAAATGTAGGTACACATATGCGACTGAAATAGTCTAAGTGAGGCTGAAATTTATATCGGGCTGCCACTTTAACACTAAGCCTAACCTAACCTATATATTAATTATGGACGGCGATTGTGGACTCACTTTTTGCATGGTATTAGATACCGATAATACTCACACCATGTATCAAATTTCTAAGCCGATCGTGAAATTTGCTTTCTCTTATAGGCCTCTGCAAGCACAATTTTTGGGGGTACGTTTATATGGGGGCTATACGTAAAAGCTGGACCGATATAGCCCATTTGCAAGTACCTATCCGATCCTACATGCAATAACAACTTACTTGTGGCAAAGTTTTCAAGTCGATAGCTTGTTTCGTTCGGAGTTAGCGTGATTTCAACAGACAGACGACGGAACGGACAGCTTAAAGATCGACACAGAATTCAACCACGACCTCAGTAATATATATATATATTATATACTTTATGGGGTCTTAGAAGCAAATATTTTCGATGTGTTACAAACGGAATGACAAAGTAATATACCCCCATCCTAGTGGTGGAGGTATAAAAAGAATGATTTTCATATCGATGTCCTCATTCCTAGAGTACGGCTAAGTCGACTTAGCATTTTTTAATTGAGTTTCGCTTGTTTTTTATTTCGGAATTGATGTGAATTGCATCTGTCAAGAAGTTCGTAATTTATTGGACATAAGAGGTGTGCTACGTGAGTAATATTTTTACTACGCACAACTCAAACGACTGAAAAATCATACTCACGCACGACGTCACGCACCGCGAACTTTTTTTGGTATGGACTCACGCACCTCACGAAAGGAAAATTTGTTTACTTCACGCACACTCACGCACGAAAACGTCGAAATACCGTGACCTCCACGAAAAATATCGTAACTCACTGAAAGAAATATCGTGATTCCGAAAAAATATCGTGAGACTCACGAATAATTTTAATGATTAATTTACCTACGAAGTGTCTTGAAATACATGAGCATTTATTAAAAATCGAGAGGTGTTATTTAAACTCTTAACAATTCCCAGGTGTCACTAAAATTGTTATTGAATTTAACTCTTAATGCGTTTTATGTGTTGAGGCAGAAATATTTTCGTGAGTGTAATTCGTATTACGCATCACAGATCATCGAAGATTTAATTTTCGTGACCACGTCACGCGACGCACGATGTTGGTTGTTAATCACGCTCACGCACACTCACGTCTGTTGTCATGAGCGTTGAGCTCACGACTCACGCACGAATTCACGAAAATTTTCGTGAGTCACGGAACAATTCGTGTCACGTGCACATTCTCAATTGGAACGTTCTATCATAAAGTGGTTAATATTGTAACTGTAGGCCCTGTGACTAAGTCCTTAAAAATTATCCAATCCAAAAGGGCAAAAAGCTTTGTTCGGTCTAAAGTGGTCAAGTCATTTTAGCCATGTTCTATTAAACACCTATTTTGAATTCTACACGGCCAACAAAAAATCTACAATAAACATGATTTGAAGACCGAAAAAAGTGAATTATAATATTATACGGGATTTGAGAAATTCCAAAAAAAAAAAAAAACTTTGAACTTATTTCGTGTGAAAATTCACGTTTTTAGACATAGCGTACTTTGGATGAAGACATCGATATGTTTCGGTGGTAAAATTAAATATCTGTTTGCAACTCAATGTTTATATATTAGAAATTATTTTTGGGACATTTGCACTACACATATTAATTTAGAAATTTGGAATAACATATACGTGACCCACGATGTATGGCATCCACCAACAGATTTTTTTAAAAAAACCGATATTTTAAAAAGTGATTTATGACAGTTTATTTTTAAAATTAAAAAATAATTTTAAATTTGGAATTTGTAACTCTGCATTAAAGAATCTAATCATTTTTATACCCTAAACCACAACGCAAGAGAAGAAACATGATTGTCACAATCAATATTCCGAAGAGCAAAATAATAATGAATAGGAGCTATTTTTTGGCGGCGAGCGCATGTAACATTTTAACGGAACTGCAAACCATGCGTTGGATCAGTGGAACATGGTTTCTAAAGAAAAAATTAATTGGCGTCGCTCATTCTAAAATGTTATTCGATAGTTGATAAAAGAATTTGTTGAATTGAAAAGACAATGGTCACGATTTAAAATGTTATAGTATTCATTCAAAAATGTTTTGTCTTCTTAGTTAAAAGAACATGGTCACAACCTAAAATGTTTTGATCTTTATTGAAAAAACTTTTCTCATCGTCGAAAAAAAGGACACCACTTGAAGGAAAGAGAAAACCAAATTACATTTATTTGTTTCGTTTTTATTTGATTTATAAACTAATTCATTGTTTATGTGTATTATAATGCCGTTCAATGGCAAAGCATCTATATATTTTTACGACATTCTTTTTTTTTTCTAATGTTCAACAATAAGTAATTATTCCCATATTTTAACATGTGCCCATCATAATGTACAACGCAGACTCGATGATAACGTGCAATAAAATTAAATGATCCATATAGCAAAATGCAGAACATAAACATTTTTCAATTACACTTCCTTTTTTGTTGTTCACAATAAAACTCACGTGCACTTCTGAATAAATAAATTAAAGCACAAAACACAGTAAATCCGTATTCTCCGTCTCATTCCAAGAAAAAATCAACAACGACTGAGCGCAAATTGAAATCGTGGTGTACCATGCTCAATGTTTTTTATAAAATTTCTTTTCGCTGCAAAAAGTAACAAATTAAATGGTCACGAAAAAAGTGTAAATGGTCTTTATGGTCATAATGGTTCTAGACATTCTTACTTAACCTATAAAAATTACTTTTTCCCATTAAAAAAGTAAAAAAAAAGTGGAATGTCAGGTTACATGATTTTCCCCCGATCAATGTAATGGTCTCAAATTCTATCATTTAAATGATAGAACATGTTTTGCGGTATTTGATAACCACTTCAAATGCTTATGCCACCAGACATTTTCTCTCGCTCTGAAACTATTTTTACAAAGACAAAATACATGGTTTCGCGGCAATTACATGCTCTAGATAAGCATTAAATGGAGTGCGGCAACCATGTCCACCTGGTTTTTCTGTGGTGCATCATAGTGGTCAGGGTATAATACAGTTTCATCGGCCAAAAATGTGCCTACAGAAATATTGATTTAGACCCATAAAATATATACCGATCGACTCAGATTCACCTCTGAGTCGATCTAGTCGCTTGGTGTCCGGTCCGTCGTCTGTCCATGTATTTGTGTGTTCACAGATCCGGTCGCTAATTATTAACCCGATTTTATTGAAATTTGGTACAGGGAGTTTTTCTGGGAACAAGGACGAACGCTATTGAAATTTGTAAGAAATGAATCAAATTTAGATGATAAGCTCCCATATATCATGTTCGCCCGATTTCGAGAAAATGGGGTCACTGGTTGCGTTGTTTTTCAAACGATCGTCACCTAAATTTGGCAAAAGTAATCTTTTGCCCAAGGGGCTTGGAGGTCAAATCTGGGGATCGGTTCTATTATGGGGCCTATTATATAGATTATGTGATCCGAATATCGATCCAATTTTTGATGGGATTTTGAGGCCATATATTACCACCGACGTACGGCAAATTTCAAACTGAATCAGCAGATGAATTTTGGTCTTCCAAGAAGCCCCGCGGAGGTCAAAATCTGGTGATCTGTTTATATGGGGGCTATATATAATTAGTGAACGGATGTGGATCGCAATTATTGATGGTTGTAGGAGACGATATATCTAAACCATGTACAGAAATTTCAAGCCGATCGGATGAATATTTGCTCTCTTAGAGGCCGTCGCGAAGCCAAATCGGGGACTCGGTTATATGGGGTCTATATATAATTATGGGACCGGATGTGGAACGCGAATTTTTGCATGGTATGTCTAGAGACCATATACTCACACCTATGTACCAAATTTCAGCCGGATCGGGAATGAAAACTTGCTTCTCGAGCGGCCTGCACAATCCAAATTCGGTGTGAGTCGATTTGTACGGGGGCTAATATAGTAATTATGGACCGATGTGGACCAATTTTTGCATGGTTGTTAAAGACCATATACTAACACCATGTACAAATTTCAGCCGGATCGAATGAAATTTTGCTTCTCTAGAGCCTCGCAAGCCAAATCGGGGGAGTCGGTTTAATATGCGGGGCGTATATATATGATATGGACGATGTGGATCCAGTTTTGCATGGTTGTTTAGAGAACCGAATCTAACACCAGTACCAAATTTCAGCCGGATCGGATGGAATTTGATTCTCTTTAAAGGCCTCGCAAGCCAAATTCGAGGATCGTTTATATGGGGGCTATATATACATAAATCATATGGACCGATGGTGACCAATTTTTGGCATGGTAGTTGGGAGAGACATATACTTACACCATGTATCAAATTCAGCCGGATCGGGAATGACATTTGCTTCTCTTAATGGCCATCGCTACCAATTCCGACCATCCGGATACCTACCATCAATGAACAACTACTTGTGCCAAGTTTCAAGTCGATTAGCTTGTTTCGTTCGAAGTTAGCGTGATTTCAAACAGACGACGGACGGACATGCTCAGATTGTCTATAAAAAATAAAATTTTGAAAAAATTTCAATAGAAATAAAATTTGAAAATTTCTATAGAAATAAATTTTTGACAAAATTTTCTATAAGGAAATAGAAAATTTGCAAATTTCCTGTAAAAATAAATGTTGCAAAATTCCTATAGAAATACAAGTTTTGACAATAGTTTTCTATAGAAATAAAATCTTTATAAAATTTTTGTATAGAAAATATAGAATTTTGACTAAAATTTTTCTATAGAAATAAATGTTTGGTAGGATTAATTTTGGCGATAATGATCCAATTTTTGTGCGATTGAAAGTCGGCTATATATTAACTATAGACCGAGATGGACCGATTTTGGCAATTGGTTGTTAGCGGCCATATACCTAGCGTATGTAGCCAAATTTCAATCCGGGATCGGATGATTTGCTGCTCCAAGAGGCTCTAGAGCTCAAATATGGGATGCGTTTTATATATGGGGCTATATATCCCAGCAAAATATTTGGAAGTTTCTTCCAAAGACACAACTTTAAAAGCACTTCCAGAAGAATCACTCCAATGATGTTCTGTTATTTTAAACTACACAGGAAGTTATTTAATTCAATTTTTTATAACTTGGTTTTTTTCATAACTTTCAATAGTAAATTTTTAACTTTGTTTTTTTTTCTAAATAGGATTCATAAAATGTAAAGAAATTCATAAAATGGTCAAATCATTTAAATTTTGTCGAAAAAAATCTAAAGTCCATATCTAAAACAAGTATATACGGTCCGTAAGTTTCGGCCAGCCGATCTATGTTACCCTGCCACCATGGATTGCGGTAGAAAACTTCTACGATAAGACTGTCATCCACAAATTTCAACGTCACTCGGATGAAATTTGCTCCTCCAAGAGGCTCCATAAACAAAATTCTCGGATCGGTTCTAGATGGGGGCTATAAATGATTATGGACTGATATGAAACCACCTTTTGGCATGGTTGATGAAAATATCATATAACTACACCACGTCCGCAAATTTCCAACGCAAGATCGGATGAATGTGTGGCTTCTCCAAAAGGCACCGAAAGGTCATCTGGGGATCGTTTATATGGGAGCTATATATGAATTTGGACTGAATAGACCAATTCCTGCATGGTTGTGGATGCTATATACTAAATATCGACGTACCGAGGATGTCAACCGAATGAAAAAATTTTGCTCTTCAAGGTTCTCCGGAGGTCATAATCTGGGGATAAGGTTTTATATGGGCCTAAATATATAATTTATGGACCGATATCGACCAATTTTTGCATAGGGTGTTTGAGGCCACATATTGACGTCACGTACGCAAATTTCAAACTGAAATCAGATGAATTTTGGTCTTCCAAGGGAGGCTCCGGAGGTCAAACATCTGGTGATTCGCGTTTATATGGGCTATAATATTAATTATGGACCGATATGGCACGCAATCTTTCTGCATGTCATATAGATGACCGATGTACTAACATGCATGTACCTGAAATTTCAGCCGGATCGGATGAAATTTGTTTCTCTTAGAGGCTGCCGCAGCCACATCGGGGGAGTCGGTTTAATGGGGGGCTATATATATATTAAAGGACCGATGTGACGGCTAATTTTTGGCAGGTTGTTAGAGAGCGCATATACTAACACCATGTACCAAAATTTCAGCTGGATCGGATGAAATTGGCTTGTCTTAGAGGCCTGGCAAGCCAAATTTGGGGATCATTGTATATGGGGCTATACGTAAAAGTGGACCGATATGGCCGGCATTTGCAATACCATCCGACTATCATCAATAAAACTACTTGCGGCAAGTTTCAAAGTCGATATACTTGTGTTCGTTCCGGAAGTTATCTGATTTTCACAGGACGGACGGCGACGGACGGACGGACGGACATGCTGTCAGATCGACTCAGAATTTCACACGACCCAGAATTATATATACTTTATGGGGTCTTAGATCAATATTCGAATGCTGTACGAAAACGGAATGACAAAAGTTAAATATACCCCCCATCCTATGGGGAGAGATAAAAATTGTGATTTTGGAAATATTTGAGTCAAACGTTTCCGACAATCGTTAGAAATCCATTAAAAATTATAAAAGAATTAAATAAAAATTAGTTAATTTGACAAAATATCACAGAATTTGTTATGTTACATCCAAAAACATTGAATTCGATCACACCTAAAGAAGTGATTGCAAATTCAGTGCAGACGCTGTTGAAATGGAGGACTTGTCCAATTGAGCAAGCCATGTAAATTCATCGGCTTCTGCGTCAATTTTGACAAGCTCACTCGTGATCCAAAAAGAACAATTGCTGTTTTTTGGCGACTTTTTTTTGGCTGGGTAAATTAATGGACGCGATATAGACAATTTTGCATGTTTTTTAGAGAACATGTTACTAACACCCACGTACCAAATTTCAACCAGATCTGGATAAAATTTAGCTGTCTTCCTAAGAGACTCCAACAAATCTAAAACGGGGTCGGTTTATTATGGGGCTATATATAATGTATTGGACCGATATGGACCAATTTTTTGCATGGTTGTTAGAGACCATATACTAACAGCACGTTAACTAAATATCGAACGCCGATGGGAATAATTTTCTCCTCCAATAGGCTCCGGAGCTCAATCATGTGGGGATCACGGTTTATATGGGGGCTATATATTAATTATGAACTGATAGTGGACCAATTTTTGCATGGTTGTTAGATCTAAGCATGTCGCGTCTCGTCTGTTGAAATGGTGTTAAGTATCTGGTCTTCTAACAACTATGCAATAATTGGTCGATCATCGGTCCAATAATAATTATATATAGCCCCATCATAAAGCGATCCCACCGATTTGGCTGCGGAGCCTTAAGAAGTAGGCTAAATTTCATCCGATCCGGCGAAAGTTGGTACATGGTGTTAGTAGATGTCACTAATGCACATAGCATAGATAATGTGTCATAGTCGGTCCATAATTATATAATAGCCCCGCATACATAAAGCGATCCCCCGATTTGGCTTGCGAGCCTCTAAGATGTAGCTATTTTCATCCGATCCGGCTGAAATTTGGTACAGTGGTGTTTAGTAGAATGGTTACTAATGACCATGCAATAAAATGGTTCCATGAATCGTCCATAATATATATAGCCCCCATATAAGCCGATCACCGAGATTGAACCGTCCCCGGAGCCTCCTTGGAAGAGCAAAATCATCTGATTCAGTTGAAAATTTGGTACTGGGGTATATATGATATTTAACAGCCATGCCAAATAGTGATCGCATATCAGTCCCATAACATATATACCACCATAATAAACCGATCCCTAATTTGGTTTTGAAGCGCTCTTGTATACTTGTGCTTAAGTATATGGCCGTTACAGCATCCAACTAGTTAATATCGGTCTATAGTTATATATAGCCCTACAGATGAAATCGATCCACAATCACAAAAAATGGTCTCATATCCAAGTTCATATTTGTATATAAGTCTGCCCCATATTTCAAGATTCTGGACTCCTAACCACGTATGGAACTCAGCTCACATTTACGTAAAACGATGTTAAAACATAGTTTAAATACCGACAAGACCAAGAATTCGATTTGTGGATTGACAAGTCTTTCATAGCATTCTACCGCATCCATGGTGGAGGGTACATAAAGAGGTGTGCACGGTGGACCGAATGTCGTGCCTCAACAAAGATTTTCGTGACTCACGCGTGAGTCCGTGAGTCACGCTCATGGCAACGGCGTGATGTTGCGTGAGCGTGAAATAACAAACCGAACAATGTCGTGCGTGAGCGTGAGTCAGCGAAATATAATTATCTCGTGAGTGTGCGTGAGTAAATGATTTACGCTCACGAAAATAATCCTGCTCACCAACATAAAAACGCTTAAGAGTTAAAATTCATTTACAATTTATTGTGAACACCTTGGGATGTAAAGGATAATCGCTCTCGATTTTAATAATGCTCATAGTTTTCAGACGCGTCGCTAAGGTAAATACTCAAAAAATTGTTCGTGACAGACATTTTTCGTGAGTCACGATATTTTTCGTGAGTCACGGTATTTTTCGTGATCCCACGGACATTTAGTCCTGCGTAGCTGTGCAAGTGAATACAAATTTTTCTTTTCGTGAGTGTGCGTGAGCGTGAGTCCTACCAAAACAATATCCGTGCGTGAGTGTGCGTGACGTAAGATTTTTTCCGTCGTGACGTGTGCGCTGAGCGTCGAAGTAAAAATATTACTCACGTGCACACTCTAGTACATTAACAGTTCAGCCTGGCCGAACTTACGGCCGTATATACTTGTTTTAATTTTTATCGCTAAATGGTAATAGTTGATACTATTGCCATTCCATTTTATGACTTCTGGCCATATTTCTTGCATTGACAGGATAAAATTGTCAATGATATTTTGCGGTTCAGATTTATATACAAATCATCATGGTTTAATAAAAAATATTGCCTCCAACACCATAATACCATAGATTTTATGAATCCTACCGATACCTTGTCCAGAAACACACACAGACCATAATACTGGCTCCACTATGTTTGACGAATTGATTTTTATAGCCTCCACCATAGGATGGGGGTATATTAACTTTGTCATTCCGTTTGTAACACATCGAAATACTGCCCTAAAGACCCATAAAGTATATATCTTCTGGGTCGAAGGTGAAATTCTGGATGATCTGAAGCATGTCGTCCGTTGAAATCACGCTATCTTACCGAAACGAATACAAGCTATCGACTTAAGAACTTTATCACAGTCAGTTGTAATTGGATGTAAGGCTCGAACTGGCTATTGAAAATTGCGATTAGCGTCACTTTTTACGTAACTTCCATATTAAAAACGGACCCCAACATTTTGCTTGCGATTGCTCTAAGAGAAAGCAAATGTCATCCGATCCGGCTGAAATTTTGTACATTGAGTGTAGTATACGTTCTACAACAACCATGCAAAAATTAGTCCACATCGGTCCATAATTATAATAGAGCCCCATATAAACCGACCCAGCATTTGACTTGTGCAGTCTCTTAGAGAAAGTAATTTTTATCGATCTGGTTGAAATTTGGTAGCGTGGTGTTAGTA
>PGFW01001129.1:1753-13611 GCA_003123925.1 Haematobia irritans
GCACAAACAAATTGAATATTTAATACTATACAAAATATTTAGATAACGAGTTCGCTTTCTGACAACCAAAAATAAGGTATAGAATATGCTGATATTAATAGCCAATACAAATTTAAGTAATCTATGGAGTAAAAAAAATATTAAACACATACGTCAAACCAGCAAGAATCGATTTTATTTCTCTATGACGACTTCTCTTCCAGATCTGGATAGGTATCTGCAGGTAGCATGATCCTATAGGTCGACTACCTGAAAGCTGCTGATGCCTCAGAATATATGGGTTTGAAATAAGATTTTTACTAAAATTGCTATCAAAATTATGAAATTAAATCCGCGTTCCACTACTTTGAAAAGAAATTTCTAAAACTTCATGGTTAGCCTATTCGAATCAGCTATCCTCAAATAGCTAAATAGATCCGATGAAGGTCGAAATGTATTCCACAGCACTTTAACTTGGGCTCATTATCATAAAGTTAATAACGTTTGAAATCTACTCTACTAACAAAAAAATAAATGAAATGTAATGGAGTGAAATAAAATGAAATGGGGCTTTCCGGGCCCCACTGCTGGGCGCCAATTATTGTAACGAACCTAAATAGGACCTCAAACAAATTATGCGAAAATGTGTAGGGAATATGTTTTGCACAGACAAAGTCAGGCTAATATGATTATAGTGGGGTGTAGGAGAGCGGGAGTCTTGAATAAAACTAGCAAAGCAGTCGGCTGGGGTGGGTTCAAGTCCTTCCCTACTATATCCTTGTTCCTATTACAATAATAAATGTAACTCCCTGTAATACCCTTTAATTACCACGAAAAAATAACCAAAGTTACTAGAAGCAAATAAAAATAAAAAAATCCCCCAAGTTTTTCAAATGAAACAGTAACAAATTGATAATAACGAAAATATTGGCAAATATCAACAAAACTCACAACTTAGCTTCTCCTAGATGGTCTGGAGAGCATCGCCTCTTAACCCTCCCTAACCGTGGTTCTAGTGGCGAAATCAAAATTTCTAGAACCCCAAAATCAAACATTCATGGCATATTCTATTCCATTATTCCGGTCGTCGTATCAGCAAAACTCATTTAAAAGGTTTAAGCCAACATATTTAAGTTTTGAAATTAATTTTATTAACAAGATAATTCACTCATTTTTAAGCTTACACATGATTTCAAAAATTTATAAATATATAATTATTACCAGAAGATTCGAATTTAAATTATAAAATAGAAACTTTATATTAACTAAAAAAATTTCGATCTAAATAAAATGGGGTGATAAACTAAAAATACCATTGAAAGAATTGTAGCTCACAAACAATCATAGCCACTTTAAACAAGGTTTTAAAATTTGATTGAAGAAGACTTGAGAGAAAACAAACAAGCAGATGAAATATATCTTTAGAGATCAAAACAAAATAACAATAGTAAAGAAACGAACGCATGGGGTTCAAATATTTAATATGATCATCATTATGACGTTATGATATACAAATTCTGCTCTAAATTTCATTCGCTCTTTTGTTTAATACTTTAAGCCTTCGTTTTCTCACAAAATAATAAAAAAATAAACCACTTACCAACACTATCCGTTGTGATTGAGAAGGCCTTTTCAATTCTGCATAGTGTGTGTGATGATGAGAGCTATATGGAACTTGTTGTTGTAATTATTATATTTGTGTTTATGCTATTTTAATTTATCACGACTCTATTACATATTCGCAGATATTGGTAATTTGAACACCTGCATTCAAAGTTACACTCAAAAAAAATAGAGTGCTAACAGAATTATAAGAAAACCACAAAAATTCAAAATAGTTAAATTTGGATTTTTAAATACTTCTCATATTTCAATTCAATTCTTGCTGTGATGGTAAAATCTGTAATATTGTTTTCTTTTTTGATTTCAAGTTTAATTTTTTTCTTATTTTCATTATTTTATTATTATTTTCATTATGTGTAATTTTAAAGCAACACGGTTAATTTCCAAAATGATTTTTTTTTTTTTGATTTGCCAAGCACTCAAATTCAGATTCTCGTTTCTTTTTCTCCATTATTTAACTATTATTTTGCACTTTTTTAACTAGGTGTTAACTGTTTTCTGTATTTTTGTTGGTTTTCTTTTCCTTAAACTTACATTTTTTACATTTTACAATTGCTAAGGTACTGATTTTTTAAAGTATTCTTTCAAAATTTTAGTTATTACTTTTAAGACATAGTTTGTAAATCTTCACTATTTTTTTTATCTAAATTGAAACCGGGAACTAGATTTTTTCTTTTTTTTTTTACGCTTCTACCCTTCTTTTCCACGCACTGGCAAAATTCAACTGAGGAAAACTAGTATTATACGATCAACAAACGGAGAGAGGCTCGCAGCGCCGACAAAGACGTTTTCTGCTCTTTCTGTTTGCATGCAGTGGAAGAATTAACGCATAGAACTTGTTCGTCTCTTCCTTCAATTCTTCTTCAATGCCTTTGAGGCACGTTGGGGAATTGTTTCAAATAACTGGCCTGTTCAGGCCCCTGAACATTCAACCAAAAATGTTCTTTTCGACGATTCCTAAGTGGATTTGGAAAATTCTTTGAATAAAGATTTCACAATTCTACTCCTTCAAATAAAATTTTGCATTACCTCCAAAGAAATTAAAATCTATAAATCGTTCGCCGGACGTTCGTTGGGACTTCTCTACGGGTTCACTTAACCCAATCGCTTCGTCAATGGTTATAGTCAATCCGATCTACGATTTTAAATATATTCGACTTTTTGTAAATAATTTGCGTGGGCATATAAATCCAGTCGATAGAGGATAAATCAAATAAAAATTTAATTTTACAGGGGACCCCAGTGGCAAACGCCACATGCACGTGTCGGAATTTAGCACAATGCTGTAGAAAATTTTTGTACTTCTGCCTAATTCAGAAGAAAGTTTTAGTAAAAATTCTAAAATCAATGGCAACAAAGAAATTTACCTTTTTGAAATTTATTGAAAAGTTTAGAATTTCAAAATTTTGTGAAACACACCAAAATTTACAACGATGTTTGTACAAAATTTGAGATACGTTTCAAATGATTTTAGATCTTTACTCGATGAACTTTCGGGCAAGAAGGAAAACTCAGAGTGGATTAGAGAGACAGGAAATCTTGATTATGTCAAAGGCATCGGTAACAAAATTTGTCAAAATCATATGAACCAAAACCTACAGCTGTAAATTCAATCGAAAATGAGGTCTAAATCGATAACCCATCGCAAAAATCGCATGCGATAAAAAAAATGATTTACGTTAAAGACATTACCAATTCAAACAGAAGATTTCACAAGAACCTAAATAGAATGCAATTTGGAAAAAGGTTATAACCTTTTGAATACTGTTACTGTTGAAATAATAAAAATATATAGAGGACAATTTCGAGAAAAAATAAACATAAATTATGGAAATGCCGTCGTAGTCCATTACAAAATTTGGTACATGGTATTAGTATATGGTCTCTAACAACCATGCACAAATTGGTCCACATCGGTCCATAATTATATATAGCCCCCATATAAACCGATCCCCAGATTTGACCTCCGGAGCCCCTTGGAAGAACAAAATTCATCCGATTCGGTTGAAATTTGGTACGTGATCTTAGTATATGGTATCCAACAACCATGCAGGAATTGGTTCATATCAGTTCATAATATATATAAAGCCCCCATATAAACCGATGCCCAGATTTGACCCCGGTGCCTTTTGGAAAAGCAAAATTCATCCGATCTGGTTGAAATTTGGTACGTGGTGGTAGTATATGATATTTAACAACCATGCCAAAAGTGTTCCATATCAGTCCATAATCATATATAGCCCCCTTATAAACCGATCCCGAGATTTGGTTTTGGAGCCTCTTGGAGGAGCAAATTTCATCCGAGTCAGTTGAAATTTGGTACATTGTCCTAGTATATGGCCGTTAACAACCATGCCTAACTAGGACCATATCGGTATATAGTTTATATGTAGCCCCTCAGATAAAATCAATCCCCAATCACACAAAAATTGTCCATATCAAGTTCATAATTTTATATAGCCCCCATATAAGCGACCCCCATATTTAAATTCTGTCTCCCTACGTACCGTGCAAATGTCCATATCGATTCGTAATTATTTGTAGACTTATCACACATACCTGTTTTGTCTACTATATACCACGTATGGACTAACTCACAATTTAGAAAACAAAACCCAAGTAATTGGATTGTGGATGACAGTCTTTCGTAGAAGTTTCTACGCTATCCATGGTGGAGGGTACATAAGATTCGACCTGGCCGAACTTACGGCCATATATACTTGTTTTACTTACATTGTGATCCGCCTCTGGTCATTAGCCGATATAAATTTTAAGTCTAGAGACTTTTTAAGTCTTATATCTTAATTAAGCTTATAATGCTTATAAAAAAGGTTCTGATTTAAATAAATGTATATAGGAGCATAAACCCCTAAATTTGAAGGATATGTAGCGAAAATGTTGATCTACAAAGTGGTGCAGCGTATAACATAGTCGGCCCCGCCCGACTTTAGACTTTACTTGCTCCGTCAGGGAGCAGATTGCTTCGAAAATGGCTTCAAATGCAAATCTTAATGCGGAATATTTTGATACACAATAAAATGATTTTCAATGATTAACATTTGTGTATGTTCTCAATCCCGCAAATATAAAAGACAACTCCGCGTATATACTAAGTAAGCCGCGTCTGCTCAATTCATTTTAGTCGCAGAGCCTTGTTTTCGTGGAAAGGCGTCTGTGGAATAAAATCCCATTAGATTTGAAAAAGTCACTCGCCGGGCATACATTTTAATCGATAGATACGGTCATCGCCGCCATGGAGACATAATTTTAGGTCCTCGAGAAAAGAAACTTTTAGAGACGAGTTTGGTGCATGTGCTTGATCCTGAGCGTCGAATTAAAATAAAACTATGTAGAAAAATAAATAACCTCTTTCTTTTATAAAATTTTCTGCAATGGTATTTTCGTCATTACAATCTATAATCTTAGGTGTACAATTACTCCAAGTGTACTTTTACCCATTTTCTTTCACATGTTAGTGAAAAGAACTCTAACCACAAAGAAATCCAATCACATTTACTTTGATTGACATGAGAAAATAATCTTTAGCTTCTGTTGAGATATGACCAAACGATTGGATTATTTTACATATCAATCACATCCGCATCAAAACTGGTCGATTATAAGGCTTCACAATTAACAGAATTGTTATACAAATACCCAATTGCAATGTTCCATAGTAAAATATATCGGTCAAAAGAAGTTTCGCCTACAGCAAACGACAAAGGGAGTTGGCCACAAAAGCCTATTGGGAAGCCACACAAAAAGAAATCAATATTTGAAAGTAACCGTTTTTGCAGCAGCACAAACAAAAATAATACCGAATCAAATTACTTAGACCTTATCTAAGAGTAGAATGCATAGGATGGATGGTTGTTTGCATGACCATATAGGCTCGGATGTGGTATGGTATTTTTCACCTTTAAATAGAATTCACTTAAGGCTGGAGATATGCTAAACCTTGTATAGCTTATGTTAGCTTCTTTCACATTTATGGTCATACTTATACGATTTCTTCTTAAGCCGTTTAATTGGCTAAAAATATCTCTTAAATTCCAACATGCAAACTCTTAAAGATCCCAGAGCCCAATATGACTCTTTCGAGCTCATGGCATTCGTGGAAGAAGCATATGCTATGGAATGTGAACATACACACAATTACACCACAACAAAAGAAGTCTGCCACACTCTTATACAGTCAACTGATCTCAATTGAACCCGGGCAACATATATTCACCTTTTGTGGCATGCCAACACTCTGAGCATGCAAAACTCAATACACACACACACATATGGAACCTTATGCTCATACATTTTAAGACTGACTACAATACACAGCATATCTTTACTCCCTGTATGGGCGCTTAGTTTTTGTTGTTTGCTGCCGCAGGTTGCAGGTTCCAGTACCCTATTGTTTGGTTGTTGTTTATGTGAGAGCAATAACGATGAAGATATACAATGAGCGGCGCAACAGAATCATATATATGATTATTGGGGAAGGGGGAGTTGAAGAGGCTATGAAAGAGTAAAGCCAGAAGATATAATAAAACCAAAGAAAACAAACTCTCAACATAACAATACTACTAGAACCAGCCAGGCAGGCAGGCATCAACAACTTCCATGCAAACACTGGGCATCTAAAAGTAAACAAAAAAGCAGCTCACCAAGGGCAACAACAACTTTTTGACCTGGTCCAGCATTATCCAGTATCATATTCAATACGATTCACACCACACACACACACGGAAATGTTGTTTATGCTTTATACACGTAAAGGCAAACATATTTGGGGCCCTTTCTTTAAAATTAAGGCCACATTAAGAGTACAAGTCTTGAATTTAAAAACTTCTCTTACTTCCCACAATGGACTGGAATATGCCGCACCATTTGAGTTCCTTTGAATATAATCAATTAAATAGAGTTTGGTTTTATTCCGCTTATAGAATGCTGTGATTATATCCACGCTGGTCAATAAGTTTTGTTTCAACGTATAGGGTGCCTAAGATTTATCTATTGTCATTAATTTGTAATTTACGTGTTTGGACAGAGCATTTTGGTCGAATTGTATTTGAGAAATATAGTTATTCATGACGGAATTTTAAGCGTGTTAGTGTGCTTCCCTTTATATTTAGCTGTGAAAAAACAAGTGCTATCGTAAGAAGCCCTCCACCTCTTAAATATGAAAACTTTCTCGGTATATAAAATGCCGAATATTATCAGGAAAGTGTCCATAAAAGACAATATTGAAATCCGGCCGAACAAACATTTCTGCGGCAGACATGGACATTCAAACAGGACTACAGCAACCATCCCACTCAGCACGGTCCAACAAAGAAAGTTCTCACTTAATTTCACATGGTGCACCGAAATCTCTGGATCAATATTAAACCTGGGCTAAGATTAAGGTTGGCATTAATAGACACAGTGTGATCATCTAAGATGGCCACTTTTCTTGCAGGCGTGTTATGGCAATTATCGAATAGATCAGGTCATCCAATGACGAAAAACAACAAACAAAAAACGCAAGAATTATTCGGAAAACATCCACGAGCCCATTGTAAAAACTTGCTCGTGAGCATGAGCATATCCAACAATAACGGATATAACGCGGAGGCAGGGTTGCAACAGTTGGTAGAAATCTACAACCCAAAATGTAAATTTTGTGTTTTAAGTAGATATAGAATTTGTGATGTTTTGGTAGATTTTGCAAAATATTGCACTCCAACTAATGTACGGAAAAAAAAAATTGCACAAACATTTTTTCAAATTAAAAATTTTAATTGGTTAAAAAATAGTTCATCTAAAAATTTAATTGAATTCAACAATTTTTTTACATTTGAAACAAAAATCAATCACAAAAATTAATAGTATACAATATTTAATGAATCATTAATTTTAATTGGAACTCAATTAAATTTTAATTGATACTTTCATTTCGTGATTGAGAAACATTTCAATTAAAAAATATTTCAATTAATTTCGTGATTGAATCGAATTTTGTTTGGTACTCCAATTTTTTGTAAAAATAAAATTTTCAACAATAATAGTTTTCTTAGAAATAAAATACGTGACCAATTCCTTATAAAAACTAATTGGCAAAATTCTCTTGAAATGGCAAAATCGTTATAGAAATTAAATTTTAGACATTATATGTTCCATCGAAAATGAAAATTTTGCAAAATTCCTTGTAGGTATATAAATTTTGGCAATTTAGAAAACAATTTTACAATTAGATATTAACCAAAATTTCAAAAGATATACAAATTTTGCCACAATTTCGAATAGAAACAAAAGTTCGCTATTATAGATATTAATAATAGAATATGAATTTCTATAGAAATAAATTTTGGCAAAAGATTTGCTAACATAAATAAGTTAGCAATTTTCTAAGAAATTAAATTTTTCCCAAACTTTCTAAAAAAATAAAATTTTGGTATTTATGGATTTTAGCAAATTTTGAATCCATACAAAAGATTTTTATATAATTTGGTGAGTTGGTATTTTACCCTGTGCCACCTGTGGAACAGGGTATTATAAGTTAGTGCATAGTTATAACCAGAAGGAAGACGAGAATAAATGGTTTTTGGCAATAATGCTCAGGGTGGGTCCGCCTGAATCGATATAACATGTCCGTACTGTCAGCCTGTCCTCCATACCGTCTGTCTGTGAACTCGTTTTTGTAATCAAAAGTCTAAGTCGAATTTAAGTCCACAATCGCCCCCTTTTTTCAATTTGGCACATGTTCGCTAATAAATGGATCAGAATAGAACCCTATTGATTTTGGAAGAAATTCGTTCAGATTTATACATAGCTCCCATTTAATATCTTTCGCCCGATATGGACTAATATGGTTCTAATAGCCAGAGTTTTTGGCCAATTTGGTTGAAATTTGCACAGGGAGAGATTTTGGCAGTTGTAAGCAAATGCGTGCCAAATTTTGGTTGACATCAGTTCACATTTTAGATATAGCTCCCAATATAATAGTTTTTCTGATTTCGACAAAATGGTCAAAATACCAACATTTTCCTTGTTAAAGATCGCAAGTCTGCTTAGTCGTAAAGTTGTAAAAATGACTCTAAATTTTCCTAAACTTCTAATACATATACATCGAGCGATAAAATCATAATAAACTTTTGGCGAAGCTTCCTTAAAAAAAAATTGCTCCAGATTTAAATGTTTCCCATATTTGTTTACTAAACATTGTAATTCCACCCTAGTGGCATTAAGCCGACTTAAATTTTGAGTCCTATAGATTTTGTAAGAAGGTCTACAAATTCTGTCCAGTTTCGAGTGATATTTAAAATGTATGTATTTGGGAACAAACCTTTATATATAGCCCCAACACATGTTGACGGATTTGAAATGGTATCGAAAAATTTAGATCTAGCAAAGTGGAGCAGTGTAAAATATAAGTCGGCCCGCCGACTTAGACTTTTCGCTTACTTTGTTTTTTTTTTTTTCAAATTTTCGGTATATTATTTTTGGTAACGAGTGTGCAACCGTGGATGTAGCAGCATACTTAAAAAATTTAGCTTGGAACTAAAACCATTGAAGTAACAAAAAGTGCAAGTGCTCACCAATTGTGGTTAAAAACAGTTAGACTGGAATGAGCCAAGTAACTTAGCCACTAAAAAGTGGCGTAAGGGAAGGTAATAACCTTTGAAATTTTTTTTGTTGCGCAATAAAAAGGGGCAATGATTTTGACCAAACACCAACAATTTTCAACGATGGATTATCCAACTCTTTGTAATGCTTGTGACATTTTTGAGTGTTTCAAGGCTAAGTCTAAGTGGTTCCACCGTATAAGCGCTTCCGTACTCTTCTATAAAAAGTACGTATTGAGTTAAAGCATTGAGCTAAACAGCACCAAGCTGGATAAAGAGAGAAGTTCACCAGAGAGTGGGATCACAATGGAAATGAAAGATAGTCTAAGTGAGGCCTGAAAAATGCGGGCTGCTACTATACCTAAACCTAATCCTACATTTCCTTTGTAAAGTTGCATTTTAAGAAACAAGATAATTTATGGCTTGCGTGTATTTCCAAAAAAATCGTCATTTTATGTGAATTGAAAATTTTAAAACAGTGATATAACAGAAATTTTGTGCCGAATTTTTTTCAATTTCCAGTCTGTGTTTATCATAACTCATAACAATAATTGTGTAATCTAAATTTAAAATAAAAATATCACGAAATGAACATCATTCTAGCTATGTAAATAATGCGAATTTTTGTACGATCCAAGGAAAATAAGGCCCTACAATCCTAATCGTTTAAGCCGCCCGGATCTCGTACCTCTTGGAAAAAATAGTTTGTAGTTTGTACTTTTGTATACACTTAAACTCTGTAATATAGCCTTGTTAGTGTAAACTGGCAAAACCCTAACCAAAACAATTTCAGTTCTTTACTCCTGGCGATAAACTTTCTTGTGATTTACCTTTCCTCTCATCTGAGATTGTGCTGTCTTTATTTTATCATGTGTCTGCTTTTAACCTTTCCTCAATTCTGAAAATGTTGGAACGCACAAAGGTGGGATAGAGCGCGAGGGAAACCAAATCAATTTTCAGAAATGCTGATGAACATTGACCATTACAGTGGCAACAATACGTCCATGGGCTGACCCATTATGTTATGGGAATGCGGAAGAAACAAACGAAAAAAAATTATGAACAACAAAAAATTAATAGATAATGAAAAACCCAACAAAAAAAAAAACTCAATACCCAAGTGGATAAAATAACATTTGATTACCGATTGCAATTGTTATAATGAGATTGAAGGCCTAAATTTACAGGTAGGTCAAAGGTAATATTTCAATTTTTTTGGGTTTGGCGAAGCTGTATGGGAATTTAATTTAAACGAGAAAATTAAAAAAAAAAAGATTGCCCTGCCAATCGGAGGTGAGACTATGTTGTGAGCTCATATAGATAAATGCAGTTTTTGGATTGTCAGTGAATTTTGAGGCCGTTGCGACGAGTGTAAAACGGTACGTGAGTTGAATTACTGGTTCACATTCATATAATCTCATAACGTGAACTAAATCTCTGAATGACTAAGAAACCAATAACAGAAAAATCATAGAAATCGCAGAAATTGACCGGCAACTAGGATATTATGATGAAAATATTTTTCTTGACCGAACTAATGTTCACATTTAATTTTTTTTAATGTTTAATTTAATTCTTACCGCAATTCGATAGAATATTTCGCACATTTTACCTGTAAAATAAAAAAGGAAAAATTATTTATTTATAATCTCAAAATTAAAATTGTTAAATTTGTAAATTTTAGTAATATAATAATTTTGTTGAAATCAAGTTTTAATAATACAAATTTCGCTCTTTCAGTTTAATTATTTTTAATTTTTGAATTTTTTTTAATTTTAATTTTTTTTTAATTATTTAACTTCCTTCCAGCATTTATTTGCATATTTTTATACTCTTCCACCATAGGGTATAAAAATATGAATAGACTTAGTCATTCCGTTTGTAACACATCGAATAGGATCAATAAAGGTATATATACCATAAAGTAAATAATATTCTGTGGTCGTGGTTGAATTGTTGAGTCGATCGTAGCTTAAAGTCCGTCCGTCCCGGCTTTCCGTCAGTCTGTGGAAATCACGCTAACTTTCCGAACGAAACAAAGCTATCGACTTGAAACTTGGCACAAGGAGAGTTGTTATTGATGTAGGAGGTCGGATGGTATATGGGGGCACTGGACCATATTCGGTCTCACTTTTACGTAAGCCCAACATATAAAGGGAGCCCTAGATTTGGCTTGCGGAGCGTCTAAAAGAAGCATATTTCACACAAGATCCAACCGAAATTGTTGTATATTGGTGTTGGTATATGGTTTTCTAACAAACCATGCAAAAAATTGGTCAAAACTCGGGTTGTATAATTATATATAGCCCCCAATATAAACCGATCCCCAGATTTGGCCTTGCGGAAGCCTCAAAAAAGAAGCAATTCATCCGATCTTGCTGAAATTTGGTACATGGTATTGGTATAGGTCTCTAATAACGGCAAATGCAAAAAATTGGTCCACATCGGTCCATAATTAATAAGCCCCCATATAAACCGATCTTCCAGATTTTGGCTTGCGGAGCCTCAAAGAGAAAGCAAGTTCAAATCGATCCGGCTGAAAAAAGAGTACATGGTGTTGGTAATATAGTCCTAACAACCATGCAAAATATTGGTCCATATTTCGGTCATATTATATTATAGCCCCCATAGTAAACCGTTCTCCCAGATTTGACC
>PGFW01001133.1:0-11367 GCA_003123925.1 Haematobia irritans
CGACCCAGAATATATGTATACTTTATGGGGTCTTAGAGTAATATTGCGATGTGTTATAAACGGAATGAAAAAGGTAATATACCCCCATTACCCGATTTAAACGAAAACGAACAAGCCTTTCTCTAGAGTGATTACAGACATAGCTTCGGTATGAATTCCCATATTGGTCCCCGTATACCAAAAATTCTAGTCACAGTGGGTGTTTCTAGCTCTTCTTCAATAATTGTTTGAATCGAACATCTGTTGCATGGACTTAATTAATTCTTTTTTTATATATTTACTCCTAGACCAGTTTCCTTCGCTCTTTCTGCAGACTGCCTATTGTGGATTTATGGGCAGGCACTGTTAGTGAATTAGACCTGCCCTATGAGCTATCATGTTGTTGTTTCGAGACCAGCCTAGTTGAACACTTCTTCTAAAACAGCTATGGTTCAGTAGTCTAATTCACACGCCCTAATACCTTTCTTAATGCTGCTACACTAATAAGTCAGAGAGTTGGATTAAGACGGTTTCAGTTCTTGTGGGTGTGCCTGTCCTCCGAAACTCTAGTGGACCATCTACATCTATCTCATACAAACGGCCAAGCTACCATTTAATACAGATATACGGCTAGGAATGTTTGGAGATATTGCAACTGTTCGTCTAGATGCAATGTCCTTCCTCTCCACAAATTCCAATACAGTTTCATCCCAAATTATACCAATCAGCATAAATCCGGTCCATTGATTTCTGGTCTGACAGCGCTATAGGCTAGGTTAGGTATTCTGGCAGCCCGATATTTCAGGCTCAGATAGACTATTTAGTTCATTGTGATACGACTGTGGTGAACCTCTCTTTTATTAGTGAGTGCTGCCCGACTCGATGTCTGACTCAATGATAAGGGAAGTACTTTTTATAGCCGAGTTCGAAAGGCGTTTCACTTAGAGGCGCTTTGAGACACTCAGGTATGTCACCAGCATTACTGAGAGTGGATAATCCCCCGCTGACAAACTTTTTTATGTAAGTGTCAACGCCATAAGATTAAATCGTCTTTGAGACCAGCCTGAACCTTGATGTCGAGGGTTTGAATAAGTCCACTTTTGTAGCACCTGTTAAATTTAGCATCAACTTAAAAATGGATTTGTGTTCTGAGGTTTTAGTTTTACTTCTTGATAAGCAAAAATGCAATCATGAAATTGACCTGTAACGTTGTAGATCTTACTTTTCTTTAAAAAGTTAAAGATTCCCTACGTTAGGGTCTGAGTATTCAAATCTATGAACCGCTGAACTCAGCGCCGTTATATCCTTCTACGTAAATCTATTTCCTCAACACAGTACACGTCACGTGTGTAAATATTTCTTAAAAGCATTTTTACAAGAGAACAAAAAGGCAATTCCATTGATTTTCTGTTTCACACATAAACAACTTTATTACTAAACAACTAGAGAATGCTGGAACATCTTAGGCTTCTGGGGCAACGGGCAAAGAAATAAAAATTTTACAAACAATTGTTCTATAGAAAATGAGGAAATTATATGAGAAAATTTTCTATAAGAAAGAACATTTGACAATGTTTTTTCTATAAGAAAAAAAATAAAATTTTGGTAGATTTATTTTTGAACTCGAGCGGCAACCACGATTATGAAACCCGATATGGACCAATTTTTGTGTGATTGGAATCGGCTATATATAACGCTATAGACTCGATATGGACGCAATTTTTGGCATGGTTATATAGCGGCCGTTATACTAAACCAACGTACGCAATATTTCAACGGATCTGATGAATTTTGCTCCTCTAAGAGGCTCCTGAGTGTCAAAATCTGTGGATAACGGCTTATATGGGAGCTATATATAGTTATGTGGTCGATGTGGACCAATTTTTGCAGTGGTCATTAGAGAACATATCGCACAACACCATGTACCAAATTATTTCAGCCGGATCGATGAAATTTGCTTCTCTTAGAGCTCCGCAAAGCAAATCGGGGGTTCGGTTAAATGGGGGCTATATATAGGATTAATGGACCGATGTGGAACCAATTTTTGCATGGTTGTTTAGAGACCGACAATACTTAACAACCATGTACCAATTTCAGCCGGAATCGGATGCAATTGCTTCTCGTAGAGTAAGTCGCAAGCCAAATTTGAGGGTCGTTTATATGGGGGCTAAATACGGTAAAAGTTGACCGATATGGCCACATTTGCAATACCATCCGACGCTAATCAATAACAACTACTTGCTGCCTAGTTTCAAGCCGATAGCTGTGATTTCGTTCGGTAATAGTTGAGCGTGATTTCAAACAGACCGACGGAGCGGGACGGATCATGCTCAGATCGACTCAGAGTTTCAACCACGACCCAGAATATATATACCTTTAATGGGTCTTAAAGCAATTGTGTCGAATGTGTTACAAACGGGAATGACAAAGTTAATATACCCCCATCCTATGGTGGAGGGGTATAACTAAAAGGCATTTTAAGACCCGATAGTGGTTAAATGCTAGTAAAAAATGCTCACGCCTATAAATTTATATTTATATTAATAAAATTATTTATGTATGTTTTTACTCGACTCCATGTTCTTCTTTTGTTCGGTCGGAGCAGGGATTGAACCCACGACCCTTTGCATGCAAGGCAGACATGCTAACCACTGCTCCACGTGGCAAACAAATGTATGTTTCTGTTAAATAATGTTATGTTTGCATGGGCTCGTGGGCGCTGCAAACTATGCTATATAAATGTAACTTATAACGATAATTATCTGCTGGTGACCATAACAGGCTACGTACCCAGTGGATAGTGGTGTTGGCTACAAACTGTAATGGTACTCGGTTCGATCTCCGTTGCAGGCGAAAGGTAAATTTAAAAAAAAAATTATAAAAGTGAATAATTTCTTCAACATTATTTGTATTACAGAAAAAAGGTGCCAAGAATATAAAATATTTGTCGTGGAAGTGAATAATAACGAGTATGTTAGGGAATGAGCACAATCGTCTTTGGAAAAATTCTTACCGCATATAATATATTTTTGGGCTCAAAAATGTTTCCAAACATATAATATATGTTTCACATAAAACAAACATATTAATGTTTCGGCAGTATCCAATAATATATGTGCTTCCTGCAAAATATGTTTGGAACATATGTTAAAGAGGCGATTTTTTTGAGGGTGTAGCAAAATTGGAATTTGTTGAATAATCTATGAGATCTCCGAATTTTGATAATTTTGAACATAAAAGGCATAAAATTATACATATTTGTTGCAGAATTCATTATATATTAACGTGATGGGGAATAGCCCAAAGCAAATTTAATAATCCATTTTTAAGGAATACAAACTTTGTGAAAATTTGCTTTGGGCTATTCCCCATCAAGTTATAATCAAATCTGCAAGAAATATGTATAATTTTATGCCTTTTTTACTGATTTAGTTTTCACTTTAGTAAAAAAATGTCGAACTTAATACTTCCCTTTAGCGATTTTCTTCATCACGTTTGACTGCATAATCTACAGCCTTTATGCACAAATTAAATTAAATTGACCCTGCCTTTTTAAAAGAAACTAAAATACTTTGTTTTTTTAATTTAATTTTATTACTAAGCTAATACGTAAGATTGAGAAAGCTTCTTAGACTTCAGGACTTACGGGTAAATGGGCACCTTGGGGTTGGAAACCGTTCTCATCGGCGATATAGGTAACAGTGTAGGTTTGACCATCATCACCGACAAAGGAGTATTCGCCAGTGACAGAGATGGCTTCGTTCTCAGAACCAGCATTTTTCAATTGACCTTGTTCTTGACCCTTGGTGCCATCACTGGTCTCGTAACTGTAAAATGGAAAAAGTTTAGGTGTTCATTAGCAATGGTTAGTCCACATGAGGGATCAGCTTCAGTAAGAGAATATTTACGCATAATTGTAAGATTCAGGACCAACTTCAGATTCGCTTCTGACGATTTCAGCATCGGGGCGGGGAGCAGCCAAGGCAACGGCGAAAAGAGCAGCGAATAGAACGATGAATTTCATGTTGAGTTTGTCTTTAGTTTGTTTCGCTATGCCGAGCAGTACAAATTTTATGAATGATGATCTAAGAAAAATTTTTTCACTTTTTATAGTTAAACAAAATTCTAGTTAGTTGTACGATTTGTGTTTTTGTTCTTTTTATTTTGGAGCACTCAGTATTTGTCTGAACCAAGAAAAGTCATGTTCATTAGGTGCTTATCACTGTGACCTTGGATTAATTCCAACATTTTACTTAAACTTGTTTGTCCATTCACTGTTGTCTCATCTTAAATTCACACCTACAAGATCTTGTTAACATCGTTGGCTTTTTTCGCTATTTTTGCTAGTATATTTTCTTGCTGATGGGGAAGAATATCAGAGTCTTCTACAATTTCAAATATTTAAATTTTTATTTTTTTTTTGTATTCCATCCACTATCAAAAAATAACTGAAATGATTTTACTCCCTTTACTCGGTATTAATTAACCATGTCGCATATGCAAATAAGGCCCCTAATTAATAGCGGGCTTCTGGCAAATGATCGATAACTGTGAAGTTTGGAAGTTAAACTCGTTCATGTTAGGTGGGCGGCCATGTGAATGACTTTAAATGAGGTTTTAAATCGTGTTAGTTTTTACACGGACTTAGTAGAACTTGCTTTGAAACAGTGGCGAACACAAGATAGGTAGAAGCTTAATCTCAGCTTAGGCTTAAAGAAATTCCATGTAATCGATATTTGTATACTCCCAAAAGCACATAGTGGTTAAGTAATAATAATAATGTTCTGCAAAAATGTGACTACCACAAATATTGATTTTAGAAATAGGCTAGAATATTTATCGATACCATTTTTTAGTCTTCATAGGTGTGAATTCGAATATTGCTATTATGTATATAACTTTATATGCACTGAGGAAAAAAGCATGGTCGGTTCCAAAGATTTTGTCTGTACTCTAAGGATTTTGGTATTGATTCGAAGCCAAAGTTACGACACAATTCTCTTTTAAATTTCAGTTTTGCGTAGAACAGTTTAGAGACAATTGTTGAATCACTTCCCAGCAAAAAAAAGTTTGGAAGTTCTGCCAAAGGCACAACTTTAAAGGCACTCCCAAAAATGTTCTTTATTTTAACTACGCAGGAAGATTGTTTGTCAAATTTATTTGGGCAAAGCAATATGGTTGGATGGACGCATGTTTCGGAATTACCACATTCCTCATCAGCATCCTCTACTTACTGCAAAATTATCAACCAATTATCAGAATAAATTCAGGCAGTTCACTAAAGCCAAGGTGAACCACACTTGAACCCTCCGAAAAAAAGGTTTATGATAGCCGGCTTATACCGAAATAAATTCATACAAACATTTCTCTTTTCCTTCACCATCGTTATTGAAATTTTGTTAAACAAAAAAATTCTAAATCCCTTCAAGAAATATTGCGAATTTTTCAAAATATTGTAATTCAAACGTTTCAGACAAGCGTTAGAATGCATTAAAAATCTTAAAAAATATAAAAATTATTTATTTGTCAAAATATGACAACATTTTATAATTCACATGCAAAACACTGAATTTGAATCACAGTTTAAGAAGTGATGCAAATTCAGTGCTACGGCTGTTGAAATGGTGGACATCCATCCTGTTACAAGCCCATGTTAAATTCATCGCTTCTGCGCCTTGCGCTACTTCCGGATCCAAAAAGAAAATTTTCACTACTTTTTTGGAGACGCTCCTTTTTGAAAAAAATTCCCGATACTTATTTAGTATTTCCTTTTAGAGAAAATATGTCCGATATGATAACCCAATATCGGACATATTTTCTCTAAAAGGAAATACTAAATAAGTATCGGGAATTTTTTTGTTGGGTCTACACCGAAAGAATTCTCTTCGTTAATTTTACGAAACATTTTTCATTAACTATTCTTCGTAAATTCTTCATCAAAACAACGAAATTTTCTTTGATTTTTGTAAATTGTACGAAGAACTTTTTACGAATATACGAAATGTCTACGAAATATTCTACATTAACTTTTCTTCATATAAATTTTGTACCTTTTAACGAAATTTGTTTTACATCCCACAACATTGTTTTGTACTTCTCATTTGGGCGATATTATTCGAAAACTTAAGGTTTAAAATAGTGGTGACATTTTTCAAATTTGTTACTCGTACAACCCATCGCAGTTTTGACAATATATATATTTTTGTTCATATTTCATAAAAAGTATTTCATAGAAAGTACGATTTTTCATAAAGCGTCCGAAGGTTTTTCATAAAACCTTCGAAAATGTTTCAAAAAAGTATAAAAGTTTTACATACAAGTATGAAGAATTAATTTCGTAAAAAGACTGTGGCATTTCGTTCTTTTAATGAAAGTTTTTTTTTTTTTGGTTTTCAACAATGAGAAATTTCGTACTCTTAGCGAAATGTTTCATTCTTTGTATGAAGAGAATTCGCTTGAGGTAGATATGGCAATCCTACACTGAAAAAACAGTGAATCCACCAGGAAGAAAACGGTTAATTTTAGAAAATTTTGAATATTTGTAGAAAATTTTAACTAAACAGTATTACAAACGTTGGCATCACGCCGATGGCATAAAAATAAGTAAATATTTTTCGAGAAATTCAAGAAAATTTATTAGACATAACTAATTTTTTTCGCTTGTTAAAGAAAATTTTGTAGATTGAAGGAAAAACTTGGAGTTCAAAATTGCAAGAATGTCATTAGTGACATACGAAGTTCATGATGGACGCATTTTTGGTAAAATTTACAAATTTAAAGAAATTGTGAACTATTTTGTGGAAGACACGAATTTAGTTAATTTTTATACTTCATTTGGGTATTATTTTTCCTCGGTTTTAGTTAATTTAACTAACGTACACAAAACATTATTAGAGTAAAGGAAACCGTCTCCAAACATAATAATTCCATGAACTAAAATAAAGTTAAATTGGCTTTAGTAAAATAGAGAGTTCACTTTTTTGAGTGTATTGCCAATATTTTGCTGTGCCTCGGTCGCGAATTCAACTCTTTAAAAATGATTTTGCCTTTTCTTTCTGTTTTAATTATTCCCACATTTTTGTCTAAAAATTAAATACACTGCAAAAATACCTTTAAGTTAAATGATTCGCGTTAAAAATGGGTATCTTTATATGTATATCTACACTAATAGAAAAAATTGCGTTCCACAATCGTGAACGGACGGTGACAAAATGAAACGGAAACGTTCACAACAAATCAAAACGAAATATTCACGATTTTGTCCACGGCCGTTCACGATTTCATGAACGGCATTCGTTTTTCTTTTTCGATAAAAAATCTTAAAATAATTGTTAGACGTTGTTATGGCAATGTGCTAAGGCGACTGTTAACGCGTATGGTGCGCACAACACAGGTTCGAGTCACAGTAGCGGAAAATCTTTTTTTTTTTTTTAATTTTGTTTATAAATTCGTAACCATTACGTTTTCAGATCATGAACGCTCGTTGTTGTTTTGACAATGGATGGTGTCATTTTAACGTTGTCAGATTGACCCCGTCTGTTCTCAGTTTGACAACACATGTGTGTTGATTCACTTTCATGAACGAAACGTTTTGAAATGACAACGCCGTTCATGATTTTTTCTATGGGTGTAAGGATTGGTTTCTGAAAAATTCTGCAAAATTAATGAAGTCGTCTTTATCCTTATTTATGCGATGACTTTTTGTATCCTTGATATAAAACTAAAAAGCGTTCTAAAATAGGAGTTGCCGTTAACGCGTTTTTAAATATACACTCAACAAAAAAAAGTGAACTCTCTATTTCAGCAAATTCAACTTTATTTTAGTTCATGGAATTATTATGTTTGGAGAAAGTTTCCTTTACTCCAATAATTTTTTGCGTACGTTAGTTAAATTAACTAAAAAGTGGAAAAAATTATACATAAATTAAGCATAAAGATTTACTAAATTCGTATTTCTCACAACATAGTTCATAATTTCTTTAAATTTGTAAATTTTACTAGAAATGCTTTCATCATGAACTTTGTATGACACTAAAGACATTCTTGCAATTTTGAACTCCAATTTTTTCCTTCAAACTAAAAAAATTCTTTAACAAGTGAAGAAACTTATGTCTAATAAATTTTCTTGAATTTGTCGAAAAATATTTACTTATTTTTGTGACATCGGTGTAATACTGTTTAGTTCAAATTTTCTAAAAATATTCAAAAATTTCTAAAATTAAACGAAAGTTTTCTTCCTCGTTGGTTCACTGTTTTTTCAGTGTACCCTCCACCATAGGATGGGGGTATATTAATTTTGTCATTCCGTTTTGTACACATCGAAATATTGCTCTAAGACCCCATAAAGTATATATATATTCTGGGTCGTGATGAAATTCTGAGTCGATCTGAGCATGTCGGTCCGTCCGTCCGTCTGTTGAAATCACGCTAACTTCCGAACGAAACAAGCTATCGACTTGAAACTTGGCACAAGTAGTTGTTATTGGTGTAGGTCGGATGGTATTGCAAATGGGCCATATCGGTCCACTTTTACGTATAGCCCCCATATAAACGGATCCGCTTGAAATTTGGTACGTGGTGTTTGTATATGGTCTCTAATAACCATGCAAGAATTGGTCCATATCGGTCCATAATTATATATAGTCCCCATATAAATCGATCCCCAGATTTGTCCTCCGGAGCCTCTTGGAGGAGCAAAATTCATCCGGTCTCTAACAAACACGCAAGAATTGGTCCATCTGTCGTCCCTAATTATAAATAGCCCCCATATAAACCGTTCCCCAGATTTGATCTCCGGAGCCTCTTGGAGGAGCAAAATTCATCCGATCCGGTTGAAATTTGCAACGTGGTGTTAGTATAGGGCCGCTAATAACCATGGCAAAATTGGTCCATATCGGTCTATAGTTATATATAGCCGATCCCCAATCACACAAAAATTGGTCCATATCGGTTCATAATCATGGTTGCCACTCGACCCAAAATAATCTACCAAAATTTTATTTTTATAGAAAACATTGTCAAAATGTAATTTCTATGTTATAGAAAATTTTGTCAAAATTTTATTTCTATGGAAAATTTTCTAAAAATTTTATTTTTATAGAAAATTTTTTCCAAATTTTATTTCTATAGAAAATTTTTTCCAAATTTTACTTCTATAGAAAATGTTGTCAAAATTTTATTTTGTCAAAATTTTATTTCTATAGAAACTTTAAACTTAATTATATACGTATTTAATCGGCCTTTTTTAGTTTAATATATACCACGTATGGACTATGTGGTATATATTACGGTGTTAGGAAGTTTTAAGATACCTTGCCATCGGCAAGTGTTAGCGCAACCCAAGTATTTCGATTGTGGATGACAGTCTTCAGTAGAAGTTTCTACGCAATCCATGGTTGAGGGTACATAATCTTCGGTCTGGCCGAACTTACGACCGTATATACTTGTTAAAGCCTCTGATGGCACATGAAGAAAAAAATCGGGAAAAAACTTATAAATTCAAATTTGTTTCCTAGTAGTGTATTACAAAAATTGCTTCAATTTTCTTCTTCTTTGGCTCGAAAAAATGCCAAAGTATTAGTGTAAAAATAAGACTTTTTTTCTGTGTATAATTTTATTAACCGCTGTTTTCATTTAGCTTCGCCAATGGTTGTAATAGTTAGGATGGTACTTCAAAACCATAACATCAATGGCAGAAGCCCCGGAAATGTACCTCTGTTGAGAAAAATAAATGTGACAGAAAGGTTAAATTTCGCAAATTAGCATCTGGAATGAACAACATCAAAGTGGAGAAACATATTGTGGTCCATCGAATCAAACATTGCTTTGTATGGTGGAACTGGATCCAGAAAGTATGTACGACTTCCTCCGAACAAAGAATATGATCCGGGGTATACAACAAAAACCATAAAACATGGTGGATCAAGTATAATGATTAGAGCATGTTTTTTTATAGTATGGTGTAGTTCCAATATGTTGAAATACTCCAAAATATTATGCTTCTATATGCAGAGACAAAATACCAGCCGCCTTGCAAAAATATGGTTCCAAGAAAATGACATTGTTGTAATGGACTGACAAGCTCAGTCACCTGATTTCAACCCAATTGAGAATTTATGCTGTGTGGCGCCAAAAACACGGTTGCTGCAAAAAGGCCAAAGAACAATCATGAACTGCGCGGAGGTCAAATCTGGTGGTCTGTTTATATCAGGGCTATACCTAAATGTGGTTCAATATGGTCTGTTTGCAATACCATCCGACCTACATCAACAACAAGAACTTGTGCCAAATTTCAAGTGAATAACTGTTAGCGCGATTTCAACAAACGGATGGACGGACGGACATCGCTATAGAGACTCAGTATTTTACCACGACTATAATATACTTATGGGGTCTGAGATTATATTTAGATGTGTAAAAAACGGAATGATAATGCTCGTATGCCCGCATCCTATGGTAGAGGGTATATGGTAAAAAATTGTGATATTTTTTCTGGGTGGGAATCTCGTAAACGCTAAAGTAAAGAAATAAATGTTCACTGTGAAACTTTAATTCCCTTGGCGAACATGCCAAAAACCTGTAGTGTCCATGAACATTTGTATCAGAATCAGTGATTTAATATAATACAACATTTCATATGGGTTTGATAGTAAGACGACACGTTCTCAATGAATAATGTAATGTAAAAAAAAAAAAACAACTCAGAAGATTCTTGTATTGGATGTTATATTTCGATTTTGTTTTCACTAAATTTAGCTTATCCAGCTTTTGCTTTATTTGAGATATAGCACGATTCAAATTCAAATGTTAAACCATAAATGGAATACAGAAGATGTTTCCCTAAGAGACAGGTATAGGCCATATCGATACCAGTTTTTTGTAGAGTTTGTTATACAAAACATCTTTGGTGACAAATAGGCCTATAAAAGACGAAAGATGGTCAGGGTAAATATCAAATTGTGTTTGACCATTGACTTAGTCGTAACAGACCAACAACAAAACCTATCAACATGAAATTCATCGTTCTATTCGCTGCTCTTTTCGCCGTTGCCTTGGCTGCTCCTCGTCCTGATGCTGAAATCGTCAGAAGCGAATCTGAAGTTGGTCCTGAATCTTACAATTATGCGTAAATATTCTCTTACTGGAGCTGATCCCTCATGTGGACTAACCATTGCTAATGAACACCTAAACTTTTTCCATTTTACAGTTACGAGACCAGTGATGGCACCAAGGGTCAAGAACAAGGTCAATTGAAAAATGCTGGTTCTGAAAAGAAGCCATCTCTGTCACTGGCGAATACTCCTTTGTCGGTGATGATGGTCAAACCTACACTGTTACCTATGTCGCCGATGAGAACGGTTTCCAACCCCAAGGTGCCCATTTGCCCGT
>PGFW01001134.1:0-12984 GCA_003123925.1 Haematobia irritans
TGATTATTTATTCACTAGATATTTCATCTTGTCAAATTAATCAAATTCTATTTAAAGAAGAAAATATGGTGTCCAACAAACATACTAAATTGTTCCAAGACAATATGTTTCGCCGATTAATTAAAATTGTATTCTACATAAAGACAAATATGAAAAATATTTTTTGTATTTTATTTGCTATTAAGAGCCGTGATAAAACATTGATCACAGAGAATATTGTCCAAAGCATTTTTATTCTTTCGCATCCATTTGAAATTTAATATATATGTTGTCCTCACCAGTATTTTCACATTATATTATTCACCACCACATTTTGTTATCCAATGAAATCTTGTCAAAAACATTCATATGTTATCCTATATAAGAAAATACGGAGTTATTAAAGTCAATTAGTGTCTCATCTTTGTGTTCATAATATTACAAAATTTATTGTCAATATATATCTTGGAATCATACTAAATAGAAATTCATGGGACTATGATAAAATTATATACTTAACATTATTACGATAAGAAATAACTCTGAAATTTTGGCTACAATATCATAGTTAATTTAATCCTAATAGAGTACAACTATTCCGTTTCCCATTTGAAAAGTATAGAACCATTACACGACAAAATTTGTAGTTTCTACCAGAAAGGAGTTTATAGTTAAAATTGTAATGTATACTGTGCATTCTAATATCTGTGAAAATAATATTTTCAAAAAATTCGTGATTCTATATAAGATTATATAGCAAATTTGTCAAAATGTGTGTGTTCGTAGTGAGGAGGAAGCATAAATTTATCTGTTACAAATCAAGGATACCAAATGATTCTATATGTATTCAATAAGTCCAAATTATTTCATTTCTATATCTATGAAAAAAATTTTGTTATAATAATATTTATATTCTCTATAGAAGAAGTTTTGTTGTTCCAATGCCCCAAGTTTGCTATACATAATTTTCAATTGTTTACTATAACAGGAGACAAAATAACCGTTGTTTAACGCTGTTCTAGTATATCTAATAGAGAAACATTCGTTGGTAAAGAATGATAATGATTGGATATTGAAAAATATTTATGTCCAAGAATTATTAATCTCATATAGAAAAATTCTTGTTTCCAATGAAAATTTATGTCCAAAAATTTTAATTTCCTATAGAAAGAATTTTGTTTAACATTTTAATTTCTTATAGAAAATTTGTCCCAAAATTTGATTTCTATAGAAATTTTGAAAAATTTTATTCTATAGAAAGTTGTTAAATTTTATCTATAGAAGAAATTGTTTCCCAAAATTTTATTTCTATAGAATTTTGTCAAAATTTTATTGCTTTTGAAATTTCTGTCCAAAATTATTATTTCTATAGAAAATTTTGTCAACTTTTATTTCTATAAAAATTGTGTCAAAATTTTATTTGTATATGAAAATTTTATCTAAATTTTATTTCTATAGAATTGTCAACACTTACATTTCTATGCGAAAATTTTCTTGCCAAAACTTTTATTTCCATGAATGTTTGTTAAAATGTTAATTTCTATAGAAGAATGTTGTCAAAGTTTGTTCCATAGAAAAATTTTGTCACATTTTATTTCATAAAAAAAATTTTTTTTGTAAAATTATTTCGTAGATCAAATGTTGTCAGCATTTTATTCTATAGAGAACTGTTGTCAGCATTTTATTTCTCACATAGATAATTTTGTCAAAAATTTCTTCCCATAACAATTTTTTCCACATTTATTCTATAGAAAGTATCCTTATTTCAAACTCCGCTTTTTGCTCGCAATTAATACCAAAATCCGTTAGGGTATACACATGAACAGTTGGAGCCCGGACAACGCTTGTTTTTCAGTGATATGTTAAAATGTATTTAAATAGAAAATGTAAATACAGAAACAATACTCACAGAGACAGATATATATCCTATGCGCTAATCTGTAATCTTACGGATTATATTTTAATATTTAAAGTTTTCTAAGATTCTTCCTTAAATAAATTTTCACACTTTCTGTGGTAGACATTCATATTGAATTTCCTCTGTGCAAAATCAATTTGTTTGCGCATTGTTCTGGTAAAAAACGGAAAAATCATTTAAAAAATCCCCGATCATCATCAATCAAAATGTCAGTTTCCTGTACACTTAAGGGCGTCTGTTTAAAGCTTTTGTTTCCGCTTCCAGTTTGAGTTTGTTGTGTTGTTTGCTTAAGTAGTCTCCGTGGCAAGAGACAACAGCCAAACACCCATTAAACTATCATGAATAGCAAAGGAAAATAGGAATGACTATGAAAGAAGAAATTAAATCCTAAGTTGAAGTCCGCAGGACTATGACAGTGCGAGTGGTATAGCAATATAGCAAAAAAGAAGAAAAAATCTAAAACAAAAAAACTATATTAACATTAAAACACTTGTGTAATGGAAACACAGTCAACAGACCGTAACCATGAATACCATTATAAATTAGAAATATGTTTAATATAACATTTTGAAAGAAAGCGCGACGAAAATAACATCAACGACGACACCAACTTCAACTCTGTCTGCGACAATGGCAACGTCAATTTGATATAAAACAAAAATGACAGCTCGACATGGCTAGAAGAAGAAATAATATTAATTAGAGGAGAAGCCCAAAAACAAAATGAAAATAATAATATGAGTAAAGCTCTATACAACGGCGAAAAATAGGGTTGTTATTTGATAATCTTTGTAGCTAAAATATTATCGAGATTTTGTATCAATTCCGAAGAGGTAAGGCAACACTGTCGCGTGTCAGTATGGAACCACACCAACTTCAGGTGCAGCTAAACAGATTTATTCTGACAGAAGACAGATTTATTACGAATGACAGTTCATTTTATTGTTTGCGAGTTGCACACAGCCATTTTGATTATTCATTGAGCTATCGCGCGCTCAAAAGTGACGAAAATACTGTAACAAAACCAGAATGATTCGAAATTTGTTCGAAATCAACAAGCGGCAATGTGTGGAAAATAGGCTCGTGGATGAAAATATCGGGCGAATGATGTAAAAATATATTGACACATGAGTATGTACTAAAGCCAAAGAGTACATGACTCACCCATGCAAAAAGAAGACAGGAAAGAGCCAAGGAAATGCTTCGCGTTGCACGAAAGTGACTATACAGTGTTGGCCAAATATGGAATTATCCCCAAATCGAGGATATTTTAGTCGATAGTAACCTACGTTTGTGAGTTGGGGACTCGAATTTGACTGGGATAATCGATAAATTTGGGGATTTTTGTGGCGAATTGTAGGTTAGAGTTATGGTCATATAAAATTCTTTTTTCGTCTACACTCTTCAAAAAAAAAAAGGCTTAAGTACGTACTCGCGAATCTTAAAATAATCTTACCACCTCTTTATCCCAACACGCATTTATTTGGAGAACCAAGCATTAATTACAATTTAACATGCGTGGCTAAGAAATTTTTCTTACTATTTCAAATTATTTCGTTTCGGTTTATCTCGCGTACATAGCTATTTAAAAAAAAATATACAGCATATAGAATAGGAAATATCAGGACCAAACACGCTTCCAAATTTATAGACCACCGATTTTTTCTGACTATTTAAAGTAAATATTGATTCAATAAAACACATGTTGACTCCCATTTCGAAATCCGCATTTCTTTATTTCTCGAGCATTTAGAATGCGAATTTGTATAAGAAAAAATTCGAATGACTCTCTATAACCATAATGTAAGTCTTATGAAGGTTTTGGATGATATTTTGACACCCGTCCTCTGAATTTGTGTTTTTGAAAATCTTCAATCTCTTATTTACTTCGCAAACTGCCTTAACAAAAAATTTCACTTTTTATACCCACACACCATGAATGGTGACGGGGGCTATAATAATTTGATCATTCCGGTTTGTAACACATCAAATTATCGATTTCCGACTATATAAAGTATATTATTCTTGATCAGGGAGAAATTCTATAAGATCGATATAACGATGTCCGTCTGTCTGTCTGCTTGTAATCACGCTACAGTCTTCAATAATGAAGCCAATCGAGCTGAAATTTTGCACAAACTCCTCTTTTGTCTGCCAGCAGCTCAAGTTCGAAGATGGGCTAATATCGGTCCAGGTATTAACCCAAATATCAAGTCCCATATAAAGACCTCACCGATTTTGGGATCTTGGGCTTATAGAATCGTATTTTTAATCCAACTTGCCTGAAATTTTGAAATTCTAGAGCGTTATTTAATGGACATTAAAGAGGTGTGCCAAAAATGGTGAGTATCGGTCCATGTTTTGGTATAGCCCCCATATAGACCGATCTCCCGATTTTACTTCTTGGGCTTATAGAAACCGCAGTTTTTATTCAATTTACCTGAATTGGAAATCTAGAGGTATTGTAGGAGCATAAATACGTGTGGCAAAAATTATGAGTATCTGCCCATATTTTGGTATAGCCCCCATATAGACCGATCTCCCGATTTTACTTCTTGGGCTTATAGAAACCGTAGTTTTTATTCAATTTACCTGAAATTGGAAATCTAGAGGTATTGTAGGACCACAAATACGTGTGCCAAAAATTGTGAGTATCGGTTCATGTTTTGGTATGGTCCCCATATAAAACGACCTCTCGATTTGGGGTCTTGGGCTTATAGAAACCGTAGTTTTTATCCAATTTGTCTGAAATTGGAAATCTAGAGGTATTTTAGGACCATAAAGAGGTGTGCTGAAAATGGTGAGTATCGGTCCATATTTTGGTATAGCCCCCATATTGACCGATTTCCCGATTTACTTCTTGGCTTCTAGAATCCGAAGTTTTTATACTATTTGCCTGAAATTGGAAATCTAGTGGTATTTTCGGGTCATAAAACGGTGAGTATCGGTCCATATTTTAGTATAGCCCATAACCATAAGAACGATCTCCCGATTTAACTCCTTGGGTTTCTAGAAACCGTAGTTTTTATCTGATTTGCCTGAAATTGTAAGTATTCTGGTGTTTTAGGCTCACAAAAACGTGTATCGATTAAGTTTTATCGTCCATTTGGTAATGCCTACATAATACGACTTCACTTCTTGAGGGTGTAGAAGGCGCACTGATCATGAAAATTGCTTGAAATTCAATGTAAAATTTCCAGATTTTACTTCTACAGATTAAAGATTTCAAATCAAGACGTCATTTTATAATTTTCTTGCACCCTTACAAGAGATGTTAATGATTCCTCTAAACCTCAAACAAAAATGGTTCTTATGAATCCAGAATCTGATATAGTCCTCATAGGTGAAATCTTTAAATTTATCTTCGGGAAGTGTTCTCAAGTCCTCAAGCCCTCCTGAAATTTCAAAGGAACCCCTAATATTTGGTTCATGGTGGTAGGTATTTAAGATTCGGCCCGGCCGAACTTATTGCTGTATATACTTGTTTCACAAATAAAAAAAGTTGCTTCCCAAAAGACGCTATATCTCACAAACTAATTGACATACAGACATCAAATTTTGACACGAATCATTTGATGATTGGTACTATATAAAAATAATATGCATTTAATACTAGCGACGCCATCTATGTGTCAGACCGGGGACTTATCAGCCAACCTGTTACCTATACATACATTTTGGTCTAATATATACCACGTATGGACTAACTCACAATTTAGAAAATGATGTTATGGAGTTTTAAGATACCACAACCCAAAGTAATTCAATTGTGGATGACAGTCTTTCGTAAAAGTATCTAATCCATGGTGTGGGTACATAAGATTCGGCCTGGCCGAACTTACGGCCGTATACACTTGTTTAATTTTTAAATTATAACGGATTTTCTTCAGCAGAGTCTATTTCTTTACATTTTTCAAAAATACTTGTCAACAATTTGTTTGTTTGGAGTTTTATTTATATTTCGATGCGTCATAAATCGAATAACAAAGTTAGTTACGGTTATTATCACAGCACTGCCTACCATATTTCTCTTAGTGTAGAACTGTCAGACACCCATTCATATCTGAAGTTTTCTTCAGATTTTCATTCATGTCAAAAATAAGAACAGAAAACGCAGGACAACCGCCACAAACCGCCAACCAGTTACAAAACAACATGCCATCCAAAATGGATAAAGGAAGTTGAGAAATTTTCTGTCATATAGAAAAACTTCCTTCCGAACTTGTTATTATATTGATAGTTGATGCCGATGTTGGCGGGGGGACATCCACATTGGACGCAGGATAATGAAGATGAACACGAAGATGTTGATGGCATAGTGGATAACCCATACACCATGGGTGGTTAGGCTCTGTCTTCAAAAGTTAAAGCATTGTGGGAGGCTTACAGGAAATGGCAGGAAGGCCGTGTCTGGCATGACTTCTGCCAACCAAAAAAAGCTCTACAATAATGATAACACCAAGAGTAATGATGATTATGATGATGACGTGCTTGTATTGTATAAAATTAACTATTACTAGTATGTCTGCAACTCGGGCAAACAACTTCAAATACCACCAACCTAACATAGTCCCTCTGCCAGACATACATATTTCTTTGGGCAAAGTGTGTAAGGATATGCGAATACTTGAAAATATCCTTTTAGACTGTCTGGGCCGCCTAAAAAGTCAAATCAACACCTTATGCTCATTTATCATCTTTGTGAAAAAAAGAACTAGAAATTGGAAAATAAATTCAAGCATTCCATGAGCTTCTTAAAAACACAATGAAATACGTGCCATGATAGGAACGAGCAAACAAGACTAAGGCTTGGCGTTGTTATTTTTTAAATGGGGTATTTGCGTGGATTTAAATGACTTTAAATTTTACCCTACAAAAAGTACATGGAGACTTACTAAACTTGTGAGGGGTTTAAGTTGGAACAATGACTTGACTTATTCCAACTTTGACAATTGCTCTGGATGGCCGATAGAGAATGCGCAGAGACTTCGTTTTTTCTTTTTTTTTTCCTATCAGACAACCTAACTTCCAGTTCTATAGTTTTATTAATTCTACAGAGGGCAGAAGTGACGTGATAATTATTGGCAACCTAACTTCAGGTTGCTATTATTTCTAAACCGTTCACCTGAGAGCTTACCGTTTTTTTTCCAGTGATTCTATTGTTTACAAGCTTACAAAAGCATTTTGATATATTGCATACAAAACAGAATGGAATAGCCCATTCGCATTAGGGTCGAAATCTACTAAAAGTAGATTTGAAATCCCTTTTTTATAAGGCAAATGACAGTTGAAATCTACTTAAAATGGATTTTGGAAGTGTAATGTGTATGAGGTATTATTCGTATATTGAGCTGTCTGCGAACATGATCGGGTTTACTTGTGGAAACAGTCAGCTGAAAATTTACACCTCTGATTTGTCACCAGAATTCAAGCGCCACTGATGGTAATGATGTATTCCCAGCTCATATTCATCAACGGCGGGGTCAAAAGAAATGCCGAATAGTATTGGGAAAAGGTGCTAAAGACATTATCGAAGCCCTGGGCAGACGAAACATATCTCGCAGACCATAGACATTCCAACAGAACTGCACCACGCATCAGCACGCATCAACTAAAAATGGGTTAAGAAAGGAGTTCCTCGCTTCATTTCTACTGCCAATGTCCACCAAAATCTCCGGATCTCAGCCGTTGGACTTATGAGCCACAACACAGGCGCCCTGTCCGCCGTCTGTTGAAATCATGCTAACTTCCGAACAAAACAAGCTATCGACTTGAAACTTGACATAAGTACATTTTATTGATATAGGTTGGATGGTATTGCAAATGGGACATATTGGACCACTTTTACGTATAGCCCCAAATTAAACCGACCCATCAGATTTGGCTTGCGGAGCCTTTTGAAGAAGCAGAATTCAACCGATCCGGTTGAATTTGGTAGTTGGCGTAAGTATATGGCCCCTAACAACCATGCAAAAATGGGTCCATATCGCTAAATAATTATATATATCCCCTATATAAACCGATCCACAGATTTGGGCTCCGGAGCCTCTTGGAGGGGCAAATTTCATCCGATCCGGTTGAAATTTGGTTCGTGGTGTTAATATGTGGTCCCTAACAATCATGCAAAAATTGGTCCATATCGGTCCATAATTATATATAGCCCCCATATAAATCGATCCGAAGATTTGACCTCCGGAACCTCTTGGAGGAGCAAAATTCATCCGATTCGGTAGAAATTTGGTACATTACACTAGTATATGGCCGCTAAGAACCATGTCAAAATTGGTCCATATCGGTCTATAGTTATATATGGCCGACCCCAACAATAATCTACCAACATTCTATTTCTATAGAAAATTTGTCAGCAATTGTTTGTACGTGTGTTGTATGCGTAAAACGCATGCAATTTCATATAGAGAATTTTTAGCGATATAATCGACAAATTTGTCGGAATCTTTGGGAGCAATCAACATCTCTTCGTTCAAAATTTATTTTCGTAGTATGGCCGAAAATTCAATGCAAAAATTTTTATCTACCTTTATAAATAAACACCATATTCATCCGAAAAGTTTAATATTCTTGAAGAAAATTTCTCCGTCACTGAAATTTTAATTTCCTATAATGAATAATTGGTCAAATCGGAATTATATATGCCATTCAATAAAAAATATTGTCATATGTAAAAAACACCTTTATTCTAATAGAATATGTTTGTCACAATTTGATTCTAAGTAAAACATTGCAACATTTTAACTTGCTATAGACATTTTGTCCAAATATTTAATGTCGCATAGAACTTTTGTCAAAATTTTATTTCTATACATGTCACAAATGTCGAAAATTTTGGTCAAATATTATATTTGTAAAATTTGCATTCCCTAGACAAAGAATTGGCCTTTTTTGTTTGTTCTACATCTTATTATCCGTATGACAGACTTAAATTTTAGTAATCAGTCAAAATTTTATTTCTAAGAAATTTTAGATCAAATTAATTCTTAAAGAAATTTTTATCTACAAAACATTTGTGAAATTTTTCTATAAAAATGTTGTCAAAATTATTATCTTCGTAGAAAAATTTGGTCAACATTTGTTTTCTATAGAAATTTTGTCTAATATTTATTTCTATAGAACATTTTTATCAAAATTTTGTCACTTTCAAATTAAGAAAATTTTGGTCAAAAATTTTATTTCTATAGAATCCAATTATCTCGCCATAAAATTGTATAACATTGTATAGACCAATTTTTGTCAAACTTGTATTTTTAATATGAAGATTTTTTGGTGACCCATTTTATATATAAAAAATGTTTGTCAATTTTTATTTCTATAAGACAATATGTCAACATTTTAATTTCTATGAAAATTTTGTCAGAATTTTATTTCTATAAGTAAATTTTGTCAAAAATTTTATTTTCTATAGGAAATTTGTCCAAACATTTTATTTAATGGAATCGCCTTTTTTGTTTTGTTTAATATAATAGCCCGTATGGACTAAACTTACAATTTAGAAGACGGTTGTTAAGGAAAGTTTTTTTAAGATATAATTGCCATCGGCAAATGTTACACAACCTAAGTATATTCGATTGTGGACTGACAGTCCTGCTAGTAGAAGTTTCTACGCCTCAATCCATGGTGGAGGGTTACATAATGATTCGGCCTGGCCGAACTTACGGCGTATATACAGGCTTAGCTTTGAAGTATCGCGTATAATTTGCAATTTTAAACTGACATTTGTTTCGTACATGAACATAGATTTGTTATTATTTAAAGAGAATTAAAAATTCGATAAATGAGATATATACAAGTAACTAATTTAATTTTAATTGATCCCTAGATTTAAAGCCTAGATAGGTCTCTAAAAATGGTCCTTTACTTTAAAAGAAAACGCATCTTTGGCTCGAGATTAATAGCCAAAATCCTTAACATTTTATGCCTTGATTAAAAAAGTTAGCATACTTTGGGGCGCTCTTATGCGCCTTAAAGCTCTCCCAATATAACGTGACTTATTTACAAAAATTGCTTCGCATGATATAAAGTGTAAGCGTCCACATTCCACTTTCCGTTTGCTTCCGCCATGGTTAGCTGGCTGGATGCATGCCTTGGTGATTGCTGGGTGAATTTTCTTCCACGTGTTACTGGTGGCTTATGGTGTTATTTTCAGCTTATAATGTCCAAAAAGTAAATTAAAATCATAGGCTTTAAATGTATGTTGATGTGGCAAAGGTTATTTTCTTGCATTTATTTTCAAGGTCTCCCGGTTGGTTTGTTCCCCGCTAATGTTGCTTTTTTTTACCGTCTATATCCCCCGCCTTCTTCCTTACAGCCTCTTTGGCCCCTTTTTGTTTTGAGAATGAATGAATGGATGAAGTGACTGACTAAGAAGTTGACTACTTACTCAATGTGAGAACAAATGAATGGATCTGTTTCCAGCATTTTCTACCTCCCCTCCACGCCTCAATGGAGAAAAACATTGTAGTACTTGATTGTTAATTTTTTCTTTAACTAACAACATTGAATACGCGACAAAAACGGAAAGGGGGAACATTTTACCGCTGTTGTCAGAGTTTTTCATCAGCATCAGCATCATCAAATCATCGTCATTGTGAAGTCCCAACATCAAACGCACCCTCTGTTTTTGGCAGTGTTGTTACCGGGCCAAAACTAACGCCTTAATTTTTAGTTTTCCGGCTCACTACTCATTTCGAAGCAAACAAGAGGTCCAGAAAAAAAAATAAAACCAACAACGAAGCCATTTCAATCAGTATCACTGTCGCCCCCATTGGAAACCATTAACCAACTTTTTCCCCATAGCCATGGCCTATTTGGCAAACAGATATCTTTGGTTATAGGAAAAACAAAATACGGAAAACCATTATTTCTTCTGATGTCATTGGAGGTTCAAGAGGAGAACCAAACAGGGATACAAAGTGGAAATGTTGGTCTTAACCGACTAAGAATAGGAGCTAAAGGCGGACGAAAAAAATAATATGAAGCCAAAAAAACTTTGACATTTTTCACAAAAAGCCAAAAAAGAAAATCAATTGAGACATCATGTTAAGCAATATTGGAAGCCTTGTTTGTTTAACCAGTTTTTTTTTCGTACGTTCGATATTTTCCTCTATTCATCAGAGATCGTTTGATCTTTTAGTCCTTGATGGCAAACAGAACGTTTACAATTATAAGCCCATTGCAGTTCCAGCTTTGTCTAAAGGTTAAGCAGAGTAGATCAGAGAGAGAATAATTAACGAGAATTTTCTTTATTTTTTTGTGATAAGATTGAACTGATTTTTCTGTCAGAATTTATTTCATTTGTTGTCCTTTGCGTATTGGTCACATAATCATAACATCATCAAATCCTTGGTTAATTTTGTATCATTCTTTTTATCTTTTTTGGCATCAAGTTTGTCATATACGATAGGTATATGACAGCATACGAATAATTGAAGTGGAACATCATGTTAAAGTGGAATGGAACATAAAAAAGTCTTAGTTAATACTCAATGTTGGATAATGATGAATGGGATGAATTTTTTTTTAATTTTTAATCGCTTGAAGAGTAATTCTTTCCGGGGTACATTACAGCGATATAGTTTGGCAACATTATACTCATAAGGTTTATAAAAAGAATTTTGCTATTGATTCCGAGCTAAATATGCGATTTCTTTAAACAAAAAATAATTGTTTCGGAAGCTATCTAACACTTGAACAAAATAATTGATCTAAATATGAAAAGATTATGCAACTTTCAATTTCAGTACCCCAATTACAACAATGTTCGAATAGAAAATTTTAATTTATAATCATTGTACTTTTTTATCTTTAAATTTAGGAAATGACTCTTTGCCAAATTTGCAAACTCACTCCGTTAAGGTTATGTGGCAGCCCGATGTATCAGGCTCACTAAAGACTTTCACTTCATTGTGATATTACATTGGTGAACTTCTTTCTTGTCACTGAAGTGTCTGTCGCCGATTCCCATTGCTAAAAAGGCTCATGACCAGGAGCCTCTTTCGCTTTGAAAAGCCCTCAGAAATGTCACTAGCATTATGAGGTGGGATAATCCCACCGCTGAAAAACTTTTTGGTGTTCGCGGAGGCGACGTCGCAGGCACGGAATCCGGAACCCACGACCCTTGTGTATGCAGCGCGGGCAATGCGTAACCACGGTGCACCATCGGTTGGCCTGCAACTCTACTTTAAAAGGCCATATGTCTGTAAAGTAAGGCAAATTATTCTGAAAGTAATGAAAAAACATTTTGGTTTAAAGAAGTAATCTTTAAATTCAACTTGGACTCTTTGGATTAAGACAAAACAGGGATATTTTGCATTTTTGGTATTTTTATACCTCCACCATAATGAATGAGGGGTATAATTAACTTTGTCAGCTCCGTTTGTAACACATCGAAATACACATCTAAGACCCATAAAGTATATATAGTTCTGGGTTGTGGTGAAAATTTGAGATCAATTACTAAGCATGTCGCGTCCGTCTGTTGAACACGCTAACTTCCGGAAACAAACAGCTATCAACTTGAAACTTGGCACAAGTAGTTGTTATTAATGTAGGTCGGATGGCATTGGCAAGATGGGCATATCGGACCACTTTTACGTAAATAGCCCCCAATATAAAAACAGACGCTTCAGATTTGGCTTGCAGAGCCTCTTGGAGGAGGGCAAAAATTTCATCCCGATCCGGAATGGGAACTAGTATAATGGTCACTCTAACAACATGCTAAAGATTGCCACATCGGTCCATAATTATATATAGCCCCCTATAAACGCGATCCCCAGATTTGGCTTGCAGAGCCTCCTAAGAGAAGCAAATTTCATCCGATCCGCTGAAAATTTGGTACATGGTTGTTAGTATAATGGTCTAAGCCTATCGCAAGAATGGCCACATCGGTCCATAATTATGATAATGCCCCCATCATAAACCGATCCCCAATTCTGGCCTTGGATGCCTCTAGAGAAGCTAATTTCATCCGACCGGCCTGAAAATTTGGTACTAGTGTTAGAATAGATGGGTCTGCTACAAACTTGCGCAAAAATTGGTCGAAATGGTCCATAAGTTATATATAGCCCCGGGGT
>PGFW01001135.1:1136-25050 GCA_003123925.1 Haematobia irritans
TCAAATCGGGAGATCGCGTCTATATGGGGGCTTATACCAAAACATGGCCCGATACATACCATATTCGGCACATCTCTTTGTGGATCTAAAATAGCTCTGGATTTCAAGTTCAGGCAAATCAGTTGAAATTGCGGTGTCTTAGACACTCAAAACCTAGAATCGGGGGTGGTCGGTTTTATATGGGGCCTATATCAAAACATGGGACAGATATAGCCCTCTTCAAACTGGGTCTGCGTACAGGACAAATTACGAATTTTCTGTTCCAATTTCAGACGATGGCGTCATTATTAAAGGCTGTAGCGGTGATTATAAACAGACAGACGGACTGGTTAATATCCAGGGTTTGGCCCTGTCGCAAAACAGTGACTTTTTGCGACATACATTTACGACAGTATAATACGTATGTCGCAAAAGTCGTAAACCATTATGCAGAAAACCTAATTTGAATAAAAGAAATTATGAAAAAACCGCGTATGTGACGTTTAGACAGGTCACAAACTTGAAAGAGTTTGATACAGGCCAACTCGTGGTGTTATCGTCTTAGAATTTCTCCCGGGAATGGATATTTCGATGTGTTACAAACGGAATTGGCAACTTATTATACCCCCTCACCATTCTATGGAAGGGTGTGGTGTTAAAAATGTTAATATTAAATACAAAAATTTTCTTTTCGATTCCACACCTTGAATTTTGGTGATTTTTTGAGACCCAGCTGATTTGCTGATAAATTCGAAATAGAAACCCATCGATTTGTATGTGGATAGTAGAAATGAAATTGGGTATCCGAACATGGGTGCTACAAGTAAGATTTTAATACGTAATATTTTTGTTATTGAAAACTATTTCGCTTGTCCTTATGAATGTTCAATGTTTTGTTGGCGATGAGATCTACAAAATGTGCAAAAGAATTTCGAAGCAATTCTGTATCATTTAATCAATAATTTGAAGGAATTTTACCATCTCAATCATTGACATTTTTTGACAACTTTTCTCTTCATAATTTTCAAATTTTTTGGCTATAAAATAATTTACTTTCGAATTTTATTTTTATTTTTGTCGCAGTCACCTAATATTGGCGGTATCTATCAATGAAATAATTGTAATCAGAAGATTCCCTTGCATTAACCCTTTTCACTACCGAAATAAACCTAATGATAAAAACTTTTATTTTTCTTCTTATTTACTTGTACTAACAGCATGTAGAACAAAAAATTGTCATTTTGAAAACCTACTCAATTACTTCAAGAGCTATATGAGCTTGTTCTGAAAACTTGATTCTTGAATTGTGACCAAATGGCCTTACGAAAATAAGCGCTATTTTGCCTATAATATCTTTCAAAGTGTGAAAAAAAAAAATACAAAAAAGAAACCCGTAAAAATATCAGCTATAGTTTTTGTATAAATGTCCATTTACTAGAAACATACAGTACAAAAATTGTCTCAAATTTTCGTATTTTTCGTTTCTTGTTAAAGAAGTTTATAAAAAATGTATTTTAGACCTCACCAATATGGACAATATTTATAGCTTATTTAGATGAAAGCCTCTACTTTAAAATAACATCGAGAAATAAATCGAAACTAAGCGGGAAAATAGAATTTGGTGTCTTTTTCGAATGTCCTTCTAAGTGGACATCAGTAGTGAAAGGGTTAACTGAAGATTACATCTAAAAAGTGGATGTTTAAATGTCATAATTTTGAACTAGATCACCAGTCGTTCATTGGTATTGCATAAGGGTCAATTTCTTTCCCACAATGTCAAGTCCATGTTAGATACACCAGTTTTTCACATTAACAGTAATCAAGGAGCTGAACTAATTTTTCATGAAATTAGCTGTCAGAGGTAGCGGATCTTTGTCTCTGAATTTTAAGTTTATAACTATATGAAATGTAAAAAACGAATTGTATGAATTATTTCTGTCTATGATTAACAAAGGAGAAAAATTTTACATTGAACTTGTATATGAAACTTTTGAAAATGTAAGTTTTAGGAAACAATTTGTGACAAAGAATCATTGTTTCATAATAAAGTTTTCCTAAAATTGTTGTTGTTTTTAGCATACTTCAGTTAGTCTTTATTGTTTATAATACAGGGAGTGGAAAATATTTTTGACTTAGCTTTATTGGATTTTTCATATTTTCAATCATTCACATTTTATCGCTTCGTTTGTGTTGTTTTTTATTATTATAAGAGGTTTATAACAACTAAATTTTTGATGGGTTCTCGAGCTTTACTTGGAACGAGCAGCCAAAGCAGTCAAATCAGCAATGCAACTTGTTCAATGTTCTTCCTTTTCTTGTTGGGGGGTAATAGAAGACATGACATTCCTGACAATCCAGTCAACCATTTGCTTCTGATTAAGGCGACGTTCAATGTGACGCATTCAACTTTGTAATCCAAGCGACGCCGTTGACCTGAAAAAGCATAAAGGATTGCGTTATAAAAATATACTCGTCTATCTTCTTGCTTAAAACTTTGCGTCACTTTCATTTGTAAACGATTTCATGGCACGCTCGACGGAAAGCAGCTTTTCCAATTGGAGGGCAAGCACCTTTTTCCTTTTTTGGCGTCCAATAAGCATAAGGGACACCCTTCAGCACGCATTGTTCCTTCTTCGCTCGGCTTCAATGGGATTCTTGGAGAGCCTTCAGTTCGTCTTCACGACCTTGCTTTCCATTCGGCTTCGATTCTCTATCGATTTCGCATCAGCCATTTGGCAGCTACTGCGTCGCGAGTTTCTTTAACGGCAATAACACGGCATATGCCAAAGCAAAGACCACTGTAGTTGTTCGTGTTCATGACATAGCGATTTCCTTGAGCAGCAAGTCAGGGTAATTAAACCGACACCGAAAGTGTAAGGCACCCAGTAACACCAGTCTTTTGTAGAGAATTGGAACCATTCTTACTGGATTGAACACCATCACGAATTTACCGGGATGTTCAGGCCCGAACGGCGCACGGTCAGAACCAGCAGCGGGTAGCGGCAGCCTGGCGGCCAAAGCGCCGCATTGGACGTTGACTAAGGAAAAATAATCAAAGAAAAAAATATTACATACTTTGGTTCCATAGCCGTAGATTTTTATATGCCAATAACATTTTAGCAAACTTCTAGTTTTGGACACATAATGATTATGATGTTACCCCTATGTGCTTAGCATCAAACTGAAACATATATTGCAAAGACGCTTGTTTGGTAATAACTACCCAGCTTGCGTATTGTGAGTGTAAAAGCTATCACATTTACAACGGAATTGGTTTATATTCCATGTTTGTACTATTAGGCTTCATTTGTAACTGTTACCAGAAAGATCTGCTGCCCTCGAAAGCATTTTTTATCCTGGCGTGTGATTTTTTCGTTGATTAGTCCAGAATGAAAATTTGACGCTGCGCTCTACCGACTGTCTCCGACTGATTTTGCTCTATCAAAAAATGAAAAATCTGTTCACAATAGTGTTCACAATAATTCTCCACCACATCACAAATATATTGACAATTGTCGCCTTTCATGAGAGAGGAATGGTAGTGGAACGGAATAACAGGAAATCATGATATCAATATTTTCTTGATAGATGGCGCTAAATACGTCAAATGCTTATGGACAAACACACTAATGCGCTTTACAGATTATCAGTTTATTCCGCGACGACGAGTGCTTCGTGTCGAAACATTATCCCATATATTGCGCCACGATTTATAAGTTCCGTCACAGTCCGAAGGCCATAATCGATACTGCTGATGCTTTATGTGCATCGGATACACATTTTACGAATTATTTAGTCATCCACCGACAAGTCGTATCGATCCGACACACTGTAAGATTCTTTACAAATACACCGAAAGTGTCCGTCCGGAATAACTGATTATGTCTGTAAAGCAGCATAAAAACCTGGTTATGTATCTAAAAACTTAACCGTAAGCCGTAACATAAACGGCAAATCGGTCATGATTTTGTGTGGGATTAGTTCAACTGAAAAAAAAAAAAAACGTACAACAAAACTGTCAAGAACTGGCTGAAAATAAAAGTTTGTTTTTTTTACATTTAAAATGCAATTTCTACGAAAAATTTTAATTTCTCATCGTCCATCTTAACCGAAGTGATCAATCAATTACTACATTTTTAATTGAAATATTATTTTTCAAGCTAATCGCAATTTTTCAATCGAATGACGCATGATTTTTTTGATCAGGCTGATTACGACAAACGGACACGTAAATTTTTTTTTTTTTTCTGAGAATCTTGTACACACGCTTACGTTGTGCAAAAGTTTTGGGTTGTGTGGCGTAATCGGTTTTAGGGCTGTCGTATATCAAACCAAAAAGCATTACACGCTGCGCCTATGCTTGCGACCTCGTTTTTGGATTGATAGGCCTCGCTGCTGCAACATTTTTTTTTTGAATTTGGGGGCGCTTCTGGGATATCTCCCACTTACGTCGAAAACGAGGTCGCTATACGATATTTCCAAATCTCCTGGCGGGAAAAGCGCCCCGCTAGACTATTGAGAAATTGTACACGCGACAGTCACTACAACAAAAGTATTCGCATTTTGAGTGCAACTGTATTAGTGCCCTCTGCCGATACATTTAGAAGGACGCCAATTAAGAAGCCCCTTCAAGCATATCAGAATATGTGCCATGTTTAAGATAGTTGTTAAATAGGTAAGTCATTTTGAATCTAAGTAAAAACGACGTGTTTTTTATATGTTATTAGATTTTATTAAATCATTTATAAATTCTCATAAATATTAACCATTTATACGACCATATCACATCCACGAGTTAACATAATTTTTGGTGCATAATAAAAAATTTGACTGTGAGTTATACGGCGTTCTTCACCAAGCATGTTTGGGTTATTGTAAAATGTTTTCGTCCTTTTCCCAAGTAAACGCAAACGTTTGAAAAATGCTAAAATTTCAACAATTTTTTCGTAACATTGTTTTCAAAGGATTAGGGTATAATTCAAGTTGAGAAATTGGTTGAGAAATAATCGCGTTCTCACAAAAAAAAACAAAACATTACCCTCAGCAGGAGAATTCAACACCATTAAGCAATAATATCTTCAAGTTTATCTCAAATTGAAATTGCTATCGCCTACTCAATAATGTTGTCAAACAATTTCGATGCGACGTCAAATTCAAAATATAACATCGTTGCAAATACTTTCAACCTTAATTTGTGATGATGATATCCCCACTTCCAAAATTGAAAGTTCAAAGCCAAATTCTATGAATTTTGTATAATTCTATTCATTTTCATCAAAATAAAAATATATATTAACTACACTACGACTACATAATACACTACAATACCAATGATAATAATAATCTTATTAAACATATCAACAAATAAGAACAAAAAAAAAAACAAACAACAAAACTTTAAAATTATCTTAAACATTATTAGTAAACACTTTGTTGCATTGATAATTTCGTTTTCCTTCTTTTTGGTGTCATAAAACAGGCATTAAAATTTTATTAACATGCGGGCCAATTTGAAATTTAGGAAGCGTGACTGCGAGCCCGCCGTGTTTTAGAATTGATTTCCAGCAGAACGGAATTCACAAAATATCCATTTTTAATACTGTGATAAGTAGCATATGAATTAAACTGACGATATTGCATTTCACATTTCATCCAAAGAAGTTGTTGAATTTCAACAATTTGTTGTTTTTAAACAATTTTAATTGGTTTGCCACTGTGGTAATGTTTCTGGAAATCTTTTTTTCTTGTCGATAGCCACTCATTTTCCAGTTGTCTTCTTAATGTTTGCCAAGAATGTAGCATCCAAAGATTTAGTTTTCTGGCAAGAGATTTTTAAATTTAGTGACTTCCTCTAAAGTGTTGATTTTAATTTTTTTCAAAATTGAGTCGTACCTCAATTTTTTATAAACTATTTTGAAGATTTCCAGCTTAATTGTCCACCTTTTTCTTCAAATCGGCCAGCTTTTTAATGTTTTCAGCAGAAGTAGAATCCATTATGTTCAGTTTTCTTGCTAAAGAAGTATATACATTTTCGTGACTTTCCTTAAGAGTTTTATTTCATTTTTTATTTTCACCTTACCTATTTTTATGTAAACTATTTGCGTTAATTTGTCGTCAAAATTTTCCATTTTTTTAATTTTCTTTGCCAATTGACCACGAACTTGTTGACAAATAAGTATTGAATAAACCACATGCGTTTTTTCGTCTTGCATTTTAGGGTAGTGTTTTGTCAAAGTTTTTCTTCATGATTATCTTCCAACACCTTTTTCAAAGATTTTCGGTCAACATTTTGGCAAATTGGAAAGTAATTCGCAAACAAATTTGCAAAGATGGTATGAAGATGGAGCTAATTTCAAGCTTCAAGTTGAAATATTATGTTGAAAATCTACATATTACCTCAAACTGAAAAGTTGCTTGCATTTTTGAAAAACGGCTCTCCTGTCGTTATTCGGGTGTATAAAGCATTTCAAAACGAGTCTTTTCCCCATATAATAAATTATGTTCCAAAACACAAGTCTTCCTCAAAACACGTTTCAATGTTTTAGGATGATTGTGGTGGATACCCACCTTATATTTTGGAATATTAGGCGCCCGTAGGTTAGGTTAGTGTTTGGGTTCAAAGTGTCCAGCCCGTATTTAAGATTCAAGGCCACTGTAGTACTATTCAGTTCCATTGTGATACCACATTAACTAGACAGTAGCTATTACATATGGGCACTTCTAGTTTGGTTAACCCGTGTGAAACAACCTTCTCGATTCATTTTTTCTGGTTTGAACCAACCAGATTGTTCCAAAAACATTAGCAGGACTGCTTAACGTTAACGTTCTCAGGTCCGCCAGTTAATCTGAAGCTATATGCCCTAAAATTTGCTTACGCCGTTACACAAAAATGCCTAGGACACTCACACAAGAGGGGTCTTGTTTTTATTGGATTCCTTGTTCTCCGGCATCGATACAGCTCATAACAGATGAGTCACTTATACTTCGCTACCAATAGTTTTTGCTAAAGTCGCCTATCTCACCGGCAGCGACCCGTGTATAGCAGATACTAAGGATGGTGAGTGGATTCTTTGGCGTCTCGACGAAGCACTATGCATATCTAGTTTGCCGGTTTAAGTTTAAATGGGGGCCATATTTTGCTTGGTGTGTTACAAACCCTTACAATTCTGATGTCGAAACGATTTACCATCATGACATCATGACTATAGCGTCCTTAATATAACATACCCTTTTCAAATAAATATGATCAAAATACCCTTGAAGATAGTTTTTCGTATAGAACAAAAGAATATACGAAAGCCTTTGAAGAAACATGTGAAACAGGTTAACTTGGAAATTTTTTTTTCCCTTTTCGCTCCGCGATAATGTATTTGTTTTGAATGATAGCATTGCCATGTATATGTGAATTTCGAGTTAATGTGAGAGCTTCTAGTGTTTCCATGATTAACTGTCAATCTAAAACTATTCTCGAGAGTCGGCGCGGCCGGGTCTAGGTGAACGGTTGAAATGTTTTGGAAAAACGAATGAGGAGAAAACGGGGTCGAGTGGAATTACAAGTTGCCAAGTGTACATGTTGTAGCATCTAGCAGTCTCCAGTGCTTTTATTTCCCAAGGAGGGCAAGGAGATATCTTGATAAAAAACGCTATCACCCTTATTCACATTTTGGAAAAGGTAAAAAGAATTGTTCACCATTACCTTTTCACATTTTAACGCGAAATGAACATTATGTTTTCATGTGCACTTCATTATCGTTTTTATTTTAAATAATTATTAAGAAAGCTTAGTTGGTGCTTGGTGTTCTCAACAAATAGTACTAAATCGGCTCTTGTAACCAATAGTGGGCAAACAATAGTAGTCAAAATACTTGGCACTTCGAATAGTTTATGGGCAAAATATTATCACAGTGATTGTTGCAGTGTCCACTTACGAGTTTGGTGGAGCCGATGATGGATGAAATGGAACTTTGGAAATGCTGGCAGGGTTTAACCGCTGTCGACATTTGAAGCCCCTTCCTTGAATCCCCACCCACGTCGAAAAGAAAGTCGTTTATCAACTTCCTCAATTAGTGGACTTTGGTAGGGATTCCCTCTTTTCCCTCTTCCGTCTTTTAGATTGTTCCTTCTCGTTTTTCGTCATTCGATTGGTTATCGACTCGTTACGTTGCAATATGCATTATAACCCGTTTTGTAGATTTGAAGGAGAAAACTTAGAGCTTCAAAATGCAAGAATGGATGACATAGGTGACATCCATGTATTGACTTTCAGCGATGACGAAAAATTGTTTAGTACAAATTTTAACTTTTAAAATGAATAGAAATAATTTTAATTTTAGAAAAGTGGTACGATTTTCTCGCACACACAATTGTAAGTCAAATAGATCCATATATATCGTTTTCAGATATTAAGTTACATATTTCACATTTTAAATTCTGTAATTAAAGATTTAAAATATTATTAACTTAAAACATGAATAGATTTGACATACATGCCTTTCAAAATAAAAAAACAATTAATCCTTTCATTTGAACATATTTATATTCAATAACTTATATTATTTTATCAAATTAATTAATTTCAATTAAAACAATGTACGATTAAATTAAAAAACTAATAGAAAAAATAAATAATAAGACAAAAACTATAAATAGATAAAAAATTATCATTAATAAAAAAGTAAAATTTTGAAGATGGTGGAGAAAACAAAATTAAAAAAAAAACAATTAAATTAAAAACAAAGAAAAATTAATAAAAAACAATTTAAGAGAAAAAAATAAAAAAACAATTAAATAAAATTAACTACTGCGATTAGAGGGATGAGTTGCTGAGCGCGGCGGCGAGACTTCAACGTTCTTGCCTGTCAGATTTAAGAAGGCCCACCTTGTTGGTCGTCAGTTTAAGTGCCGGTACTTATGTTTCATTCTTGCGCCGGAAAAATTTTTTATGCGAAACCATTATTTTCGCACACATTAGAAAGGCGGCGTTTTTTTAGGGGTAGCTTGGACGCTATTTTACTAGGGAAGCGATATTGGATTAACGTTCTTGGTTTGGTGTTGCTTGTTTTTATACAAAATAGATGTTATTTATTTTTTCTTGGGCAATGATCTGCTACTTCCTTTGAGCCTTTTGTATAGTTTCGGAACAAAAATATGGTCCGTGTTTTATTTTAAAACCCGCACAAATAGTTTTTTAATTAAATAAAATCTATTTCTTAAATTCGTCACATGCAAATTGGCCGCCGTGCTATAAACGTCAGTTTTTCAAGCACGGAAAAAAACACAAAGTATCACAATGGAAAAAATATTCACAAATTTGTTCGCATTTTTTGGTTTTGTGTATGGAGTTTTGCAACTGCGAAACACCCGAACAGCCCAGCTACCGGCCTTTTAATGTGCCTAAAAAAGGAAAAATTCCAAAAATAATTGTAAAATAATATATATTAAAATAAATAAACTAATATACTACAATTGTGAAGGCCAGTACATAAGGATTTTTCGAATTTAATTCCGTTCCTTTTTAAATGCATTTTTTGGGCACTTCTTTCGCAGATGGCTATGCGTGTTCGACAAATGCACGGAATGTCCCCGCGCAAGGTGAACTCTTCTTCAATCTGTTCCTCCACTCTCCGGTACGCCTTATGCGCTTTACAGACTATCAGTTATTCCGGACGTAATGTCGGTGTTTGTAAAGAATCTTATAGTGTGTCGGATCGATACGACATGTCGGCGATGACTAAATAATCGGTAACTGTGTTTACGATTTCCCATAAACATGCAGCGGAGTATCGATTATGCCTTTCGGATTAACTTATATTGTGCACAATATATGGGAAATATGTTCGACATCGGGAGCACTGTCGTCCGGAAATAACTGATAGTCATGTAAAAGCGCATTAAGCCACCTGAAACTTAATAGCCGAAATTCTATCATAGGATGTCTTATCCGAATTTACAGCGGGCTTCCTATTTCCAATAAATTTATGGCTTCGGAGCCACAAGGGGTAATTCCGGATAGACACTGGTAAATTAAAAAAAATAAATTAGGATTAATAAATAAAGTGAATAAAAAATATAAATGAATATGTTAATTAAAATGTTAATACATCCCAATAAACACAAACGTTTTGAAAAATACTTAAAATGCCAATAATTTTCAAACATTTTTTCAAAGGATTTAGGGTAATATATTCAAGTTGGAGAAAATTGTTGAGAAAAACTCGCGGTTCTCAACAAAAACAGAACTCATTACCCTCAACAGTACCAAATTCAACACAAATAGTGCAATTAATGCTCTCAGTTGTAATCCCTCAAATTGAAATGCATTGCTACTCAATAGATTCTCAAACAGTTTTTCAATGTGGAGACAGGAATTTAAGAAAATTAATATTGCTGCGGAATATTTTTTATCTAACCACAATTTTGCGATGAAGAGTCCAAATCCCAGTTCTTACTTTGAAAGTCAACACTAAATTTCTTGAGTGATTTTGTACATTTTTATTAATTTTTTTTTCGTTTTAAAAATATAATACATATTAAAAATCAGACATTAACAATATATAAAAAATAATTAATATGTTATAATACCAATCAAAACCATAATTATCCTTATTAGATGGCTCGATTAATAACTAAAACTGTCAATTACAACTTTAAATAACTTAAACATGTTTTCATGTTATAATTGTCCCCCATAATGTTCGGTGTCACATAACTATTTAATTAATTAATTATTTTAATGTTAATATGCTGGACGAATGTGTTCAGAATACATTACATAGTCGAGGATACTCTTGCTGGCCGCATGGCCGTATGTAGAATACGATTCCATTCAGAGGAACTTCACAAAATTATCGTGAACTGATTGACGGGAATTGTGGTAAATTGACTGGTAATGCTGACATTTTCATCCAGACAGTTCTTGATTTAGCGAACTGTCTGACCACTTTGGTGTTTTTAATTGGTTGCCCCTTTGCAGTTTTCTGGAATCTTTTCTTTGTTGTTTCCTTCATCATTTTTTCACCGGTCAAACATCTTTCAAGAATTATAACATCCAATGACATTTTAGTTTTCTGCAAAACAATCGAGTTTTTGTGATTTCCATACGTTTTTTCATTTCACTTTTCTATTTTGATCTTAGCCAGTGTTCATAATTACCGTTTTTGGTACTTAATTCAGTTTTATTGTGCAATAAAGATAACTGACCACGGTACTCTGTGGTCTGAGTACCACCAAAAAGTTCCTCCAAGAACTCGTTGCGGGTGCTCACAAAATTGTTTTCTCCAAACTCATGTAAAATTTCGGGGAAGATGTTAGCAAGGAACTTGCACGTGACTAGAAGAGGTTAGAATAAGATTTCGAGCAATTTTTCAGGATTCACACAATAATCAAATTGAACCGATTGACGTGCGTGATCTGGTAAATTAAACTAATAGTGGTGTGATGCGATATTATCACCCGAGTAGTGATATTGCAAAAGCATAGAATACCAAGTTTTAATTTCATTGTACTTTTTTGATTTATGGAAACTTTCTCTTTTCGATTAGCCACCATCATTTTTCATGGTCAACCTCTTAATGTTTTCAAGAATGCAGCAATTCCAAATATTTTTAGCTTTTCTGCGGCAATGAGCATTTAAATTTTAGTGACTTCTCTAAGAGTGTTGATTTAATTTTTCATATTGATTTACCAATTATTATAAACTATTTTGAAGCAGTTCGCAGTTACTTGCCATCATTTTTTCAGTCGCCGTCAGCTTTTTAATGTTTTTAAAGAACGTAGAAATTCCATAAGTTTTAGTTTTTGCGGCAAAGCAATATAATTTCAGTGTCTTCCTTAAAGTTTCATATCATTTTTGTTATTTTTCACTTACATATTATTTAGAAACTATTTGGAGTAAATTCAGTTTTTTTGTCTAAAATTGTTGTTTATTTCTTTCAAAATTGAGCCCACGAACTTTCGCTTTCGCACGAAACAAGTATTTGAAAACACCATGGTTTTTTAGTTGCATTTTAGGGTGGTAGTGTTTTGTCAAAGGTTTTCTCATTATTGAGTCTTCATACCCCTTTTCAAAGGATTGTTGCGTGCAGACATTTTGGTTAAATTGGAAGTAAATCCTTGCAAACATTTGAAGATGGTGGTGTGATGAATTATGAGCTGTTTCAAGGTCGCAAGTATGAATTGTTGATGTGACTAATGTATAGTTACCCCTCAAACTGAAAAGTGTTGCCATTTTGGGAAAAAACGGCTCATCCTTGTGTGTAATTGGGGATAGCTGGACTTGATTTAGTGAATACGTAATAATTATATTGTAATACATTAATGACCGAATAATCAAAAACTTGCGATGATGTTGTTCGACGACGAGCACTGTTCGTCCCGGGACTAAACTTACTCAGTGCTGGGACGAGCTGGATTTAAGCTCATAAGTACGGATACTTGGGCCAACACATATGACAGTTCGTGTGAAAAGATATGAGGGCTCCGCCGTGTTTGTCCCCACGGCGTTTTGGGCTTCGCGGTGTGGATTCTTCAGTCGGATCTTTGTACGTGTCATTTTGTATTTTACGAAACGAAGAAACGGTGTGGGGTATATTTGAACATCTCTTTATTCTTCTGGTAAGCAGTCGCATTATTCGATGTATAATCGATTTTGCATTTTGCTTTAAAAAGACAATAGGACTGCCTTTCTATTTCTTATATTTCTCAAAATTAAGGCTTTTTAAAGAGAATAGTGGATCATCTATGTATTATTATACTAAAGACGGCCCGTGAAATAGCTAACTTATTTTCTGCTATAACAACTACAAATTTTTGTTGTCCTATCAAAAAACTTTGTAATTTTTTATCTGCATTTTGAAATAAAATAAATCATTATACAAGAACTTATACATCGAAAAGGAGGTTTTGAGAGTTTCTTTGATAAAAATGCCCGGACTCTGCGGGTGGTGTGGTATTACTTTTCTAGTATTGTATAGCAAGTATTCTTTAAGAATATGGGACGCACGCTTAGTGTCATTATCTTGGACAAACACAAATCCATCTTCCTGACCCATTTTTGGGCAGATTCGACCAAATTATTCTTCAAACTATTTAAATTATCTATAATATTAAGTAAATAAACTAATTAGTAATTATTTATAGGAAATATATTGAAAGATACGAGCAAGTACNCACCATTCTATGGAAGTGGGTTAAAAATGTTATATTAAATACAAAAAATTTTCTTTCGATTCCACACCCTTGAATTTTTTGGTGATTTGTGAGACCCAGCTGATTGCTGATAAATTCGAAATAAAACCCATCGATTTGTAGTGGATAGTAGAAATGAAATTGGGTATCCGAACATGGGTGTACAAGTAAGATTTTTAATAGTAATATTTTTGTTATTGAAAACTATTTCGCTGTCCTTATGAATGTTCAATGTTTGTTGGCGATGAGATCTACAAAATGTGCAAAAGAATTTCGAAAGCAATTTCTGTATCATTTAATCAATAATTGAAGGAATTCTTACCATCAATCATGACATTTTTTGACACTTTTCTCTCATAATTTTCAAATTTTTTGGTATAAAATAATTTACTTTCGAAGTTTTATTTTTATTTGTCGCAGTCACCTAATAATTGGCGTATCTATCAATGAAATAATTGTAATCAGAAGATTCCCTTTAATTCTCTTAAATTTTAAGTTAAATCTATAACATTGGTTTTTTAGTTCGTTTTACAACACCCATAAGATTTAATATACCCCCTTACAGTTAAAAAGTCGAGTATTTCATTATTGGTGTTCCGGTGCTTAACGTTGAGTGTGATGGGAAGAGAGGTCCCGATATGAGTGGTGAGAAAGGAGAAAAAAAATTGGGTTTTTTTTAACGGTCTCTTCAAAAATGTGTTTAAAATGTTTTAAATGTCGACGAATAAACTATATTTAAATCAAATTCATTTCGGCACAGGTACAGAGAAGATTAAATAATCAAGGAACAACAACCCGTTGTTAGCTACTATGGAGAGATTTCTTCAGGAATAATGAAGTCACTTTCTGTTAAGCAGAGAGTGACTTTATGTAATGAGAAGAAACTTATGAATGAAAGTTCTTGAGATACAATGTGATGATGTGTGGATAAAGGAAGTTAGGATGGCCACCGGGTAGGGAAGCGAAGAAAGTGAGGTGTTGAGTTTTAACTCAGTACCTTTGGACATTTGCACTTTTTCCTTAGGTTTTTTATTCGAAATCGTTAGTATATATCACATTCTTGAATGGAAAAAATCGGAAAGGTAATGACCATTTTTAAAATTAACCTGTATAAAATATAATTTTTTTAGCTTCTTTAAAATATAGCTTGTGACTTACATATTTGGGGGGCATTTTATTAACATGGTGTAAGGAAATATTCAAGGCTTTTCTTAGATAAACGTCTCATAAAGTCCTTGTACCTGAAACAATTAGACGAAATACATGAAATTAAGTAATATTATTACCTCATAATAACTTGTGTTGTTATCGATGTGAAGGAATAAATACAATAATATGTCTTGTCAAAGAGAAAAGCCCAAAGTTTTAATCATAAAACTTACCAATTACTCTATTAATGTAACGCTACAGGTTAAAAAGTTATCGAAATTCATTTGGGTTACTCTGAAATTAAAATATTTATTTTTTACATTAAATAAAAAACTTAAATTGGTTTCGACAAAACATAATTAAAGAATAATAGCATATAAAAAAGTAAATATTCTTGTTAAACAGAACAACCCAGAAAAAGTGTCCTTCGAAACTAAAGGCAAAAAATTTTTCATCAATATAGTTTATCCATTTTATTTTCATTAAGGTAAATTTTTGTGAAAAATAATAAATTTCTCGTTTTCAGTAAAAAAATCCTTAAACTGTAAGAGTTAAGAATAGTATTCATTAACTAGAATAAGGCATGGAATTTCTATCATACTATTTTCTTCGCTGGGTATAAAGAAATTACTACTGAAAAAGAAAATTTTTATTCACGCGATACAAAAGATTCGTAAAAAAAACAAACACCAGAACTAAACCAAGTTTTCCTCAAATTAGTAAAATTTCTCTTATAAACTGATAATTGGCGACTTCCCTTTATAGATAGAAAACTTTTTCATCATATACGAACGAACACTTGGCTATAAAAATATTTTAGTTCATTTGGGCGTACAAGAAGTATGTCAATCTTTCAAAACTTAAGGAACACACTTGTTAGAATATAGAATTTTCCTAAATTTCTATTGTCTAACCTGTAATCGATCCTGTCATCGTAAGTCGATGGTGTTTGCGCGTGGGTGGTAATCGATATATTATGCCGCGGTCGGTTGTTTGTTTTAGTTGGAATCGCGTTGTTTTGGTATAGCGAGAGATTGTTAAAAAAATAATATGGTATAATATACTAAATAAGCAAATAACAATAATAATAAAATATTTGTTTATTTTGAAAATTAGATGAGGAAAAATTTTCGGTTTTTTTAAATAAATCTATCAATGTTCGTGATAGGTATGAAAGAAAGAAACACAGCAGAATAATCAACCTTTCATTTGTCTTCATTTTGAATCTTCAATTATCAGGGTAATTTCATGAAGCTAACCTTTTTGCAACAAAAATGTTTTATGATTTTTTTATTTGCTAGGTATTGAAATTGTAAAAGGAGGACCAAAATCACGTTAGGGCAGCAACTTAATTAAAAGGTGAAAAGTACACGAAGAAGAAAAGTGGCGTTTTACAGTTGATATATACACGGAAATTGAATAGTGGAATAATAAACTAATATTTCCAAAGAGATTCGATGGCTGTTGATTACTTATCAATATATTCAATATAATTATTAAAACATGTCTTTTATTGAAGAATAAATGTTATTTATATTAAATTGTATTTAAAATCGAAGGTAACACTTCTATTATGAAGTAAAAGTTTTTACCACAAATGTGTAAGATTTGTCGAAATGAATGAAAAAAATTATAAAATCATTACCATACTATGAATTCAAATTAGTTAAATTTTTTCATTCTGTAGTAATAGTGGTATATAAATATACGAAAAGTGTTAACTAATATATGGAATGCTTATTCCTATTTCTACGAAAATTCACAAATCGTTAAACAAATAAAAAATTGTCTTTGGCGCTATACGAAGTTCAACTTTCTTCACGAATGAGTTCATTTTAACTTAAAGAAGGGGTCACTTTTTTCTGGTGAATGTTAAGAAGGCTTACCAATTCATAAAATATGTTTCCAAATTGTTATTCTGACATTAATATTTGTTTTGTTACATTAAAAATATTTAAATTGGTTTCCAAAAATATTTGATTAAAGTAAAACTAAAATAAGGTATTAAAAACCTTTAATTTTGATAATAAAAAGGTCATAAAAATTTAAATATTCTAGTGAAAAGAAAGCCAAATTTCTAAAAGAAAAACCTTATTACGCACTTCTTCTATTAAATTATACGCTGAGGAGAAAATATAGCACAGTGTGATCTGAATCGATTTTGGGTTGCTCTGAAATTAAATATTTTTTTACCAAAGAAGCATTAAACTAGTTTTCAAAAATATAATAATAATAATTAGCAAATAATGATATAAATAAAAATATCAATATTTTAAAAGAAAAACCACATTTTAAAAGAAATACTTATCAATTTATGATTAATTTACCGAGGTGTTAACAAAAAATTTCCCAGAAAATATTTGATTTAATGTACACACTACGCGGGAAATAAGGTATCTAAAACCTGGTAAATTTGATTAATAAAAAAGTCAATAAACATTTAAATATTCTAGTTGAAAGAAAGCCATTTTTAAAAGAAAAATTTACGCACTATGGCTATTACGATTATACGCTGAAGGAAAATAAACAAAACACAATATATGTCTCAATAGTCCAAATAGTCCATACCTTTACATATTCCCTATTGTTACATACTTGCTAAAAAGTGCAACAGCCCACGCCAACGCCAACTATACAACTGAAGCATGCCAAACATGTGCCTTCATTGAAAACAACACCTCAGACAAATCCAGACAAATAAAACCATCGCGAATAATAAACACACAACCACAAAACTGAACAACAAAAATAAAAACAACCCCACGCTCAGATATACACTACAATCCCCATCAACTCGCTACAAGATTTCTATTATTGCGGCATTGCATGCTCTCGACTCTCAAAAAATTTCAAGTAAAATCAATCGTTACATTAAACCATATTCCACTTTGACGAGAAAGATCTCCTGTACCTACTGCAATAGTTTCATCGCATCTGTCCACATTTACTCTAAAACAATAACTCTTAAATGCATATCATATAGACGATGAAACGTTTTAACTTAAATTTGCAAAAACTTCATGAAATGATATCTTACACCATTTTTCTGACGAAAATGTCTAATAAATTTATATTGAGCATGTAGACTAAAATATTTCCATTGAGATAATGTGGGTGGTTTGAGCCAACTTATTATTAACTTATAGGAATTGCCAGTAAGAAATTGCAATCCGCTTTCCAAGTTCAATTTTCGTAAAAAAATATTTTTTCATACAAAAACTCTTTACAGAAATTTACACTTATTACTTAGAAGCTACTTTACATTTCATAAGTAGTTTTTATAGTATGACGAAGAATTTTAATACAGTTTAAGAAAATTTATAAGGAATCCATTGTATTTTGTAAGGCTATGAACTAAACGATTGCCTACTTAAAATTTATAAAATTTCCTTTCGAGTAGTTTAATTTCGTTACAAGATACGAAAAAATAACTAAATTCGTGGAAAATTCTTGGTAATCAATTATTGTAAAAATCATTTTAAATTTACGAACGACAACTTTTTTTCTGTGTATAGTCACCAGTAGACAACTATCGTTATAAGTTACATTTATATACGCACTAGGTTTGCAGCGCCCACAAGCCATGCAAACAATAACATTAATTTAAAAGAAACATACAATTGTTGGCAACGTGGAGCAGTGGGTTAGGCATGATCCCTGCCTTGCATCAATGGTTGTGGATTCAATTCCTGCTCGACTGAACCAATTTTTTTTTTGTATTTAGACCATTTCATATATATAATAATTTTATATAATGAAATTTGAATGGGGTTATTAAGATTTACAGTCAGAAACAGTGCTTGAAATATACAACGAAATGGCTTTTGAATAAAATATTATTATTTTTTTATTTGCAAAAATAACAATTTTTATAACAAAAAACTGTTTTTGGTGTAAAAGTTTGAAATTTTGGAAGAAAAACAAAAACTTTAACAAAAGAAGTGTGTAAACATACATAAATAATTTTATAATGTACACATAAATTTATTTAGGCGTGAACCGTTTTTTACTAGCATTTAATACCATTTTAAATGCCTTTAAAACTTATCGTGTTTTGTACTTAATTCATTTTTTACCTTAAGGCCGTTAAAAATGTGTGTCCATAAATGCCAAATAATGATAAACAAAACGACTTGTCCACACATACATATTCTCTTCTCAGACGCGAAAAACACATGCTCAATCTCTATGCTCTTGGTTCCGGATTTGTATTCCTGGTATCCTAATATTCAAATTGAAATAATATTAGACTTTAAGCATATCAAATTGTTGCCCTTATCATTAAAGCAGTTTTTCCGAAACACATACAACCGTTTCCAACAGAAATTTGTAAACATATATATGTTTCACTCGAAATTTGTTATTTATATATGTTTAAGCATTCACAACATATTATGTTGGAAACTTATCATCGCGCCCCAACATAATTATTTTAACATTATTAACATATGTTCCAAACATTTAGTGTTTAGTTTAGGGAATATTACATGTTGCACTTAATAATAGTTTGTGTTTTTAAAATTGTGCCCGAAAAGAACATTTTGTTTATATCGGAACATCATGAAAAAATATTTTTTTCTACACGTGTACATAGTTTTTTAATTTCACCAATCTGTGAAATTTCTAAGGAAGTTACCGTTTGTGGCTAAATATGCGCAATGGCAGCTTCGCCAAATTTTAACGAAAACAGTTTCATGATGCAGTTTAAAAACTGATTGCTGCGTTGTATTTTGGACTGGGAATATGTTATCAAAGATACTAAAGTCATCTTTGATTAAATTTCTCAGATATGAATGCGTGAGTTGGTTTAGATGGCATTTTGCCTTATGCAGGGTGGTGAACTATACCATAGACCTTATAATACATAGATGCACATGGTGGTCAAACTATTTTTGACAGTTTCCGAAAGATAAAAATAAACGAGAAAGAAAATAAGAGCACGTTACAATCTCCTTTCGTTTTCGCCTTTTTTTGTTAAGTTTGCCATTTTTACACAAAATCAGAACGTTTATGATTGCACAGAGGCATTTATAACAATTAATTAATATATTAAAGTCTCATAATCTGAACAAAAACTTGTGGACACACAAATTTTGAGGCAGCATTTGCTCTTTTACAACAACACAAAAGCAAAAATGCGCGAAAACTTAATGTTTGGGAAACTTTGACTCTTTTACCGTTGAAAAAATCAAAACGAAAAGTCAGAGAAATTAATTTTTGGACTGACACTTTTTTAAAGAGAATAGGTGGATCATCTATGTATTCATTCATACTAAAGGACGGCCCGTAAATAGCTAACTTATTTTCTGTATAACACTACAAATTTTGTTGTCCTATCAAAAAAACTTTGTAATTTTTTAATCTGCAATTTTGAAATTAAATAAATCATATACAAGACTGTATACATCGAAAAGGAGGTTTTGAGAGTTTCTTTGATAAAAATGCCCCGGGACTCTGCGGTGGTGTGGTATTACTTTTCTAGTATTGTATAGGGGCAAGTATCTCGTTTAACGAATATGGGACGCACGCTTAGGTTCATTATCTTGGACAAACACAATCCATCTTCCTGACCCATTTTTGGGCAGATTCGACCAATTATTCTTCAAACTATTTAAATTATCTATAATATTAAGTAAATAAACTAATTAGTAATTATTTATAGGAAATATATTGAAAGATACGAGCAAGTACAAGGGTTAGGTTAGGTTAGGTTATGTGGCAGCCCGATGTATCAGACTCACTTAGACTATTCAGTCCATTGTGATACCACAGTGGTGAACTTCTCTCTTTATCACTGAGTGCTGCCCGGATCATCTGAAGCTCAATGACAAGGGACCTCCTTTTTATAGCGAGTCCGAACGGTGTTCCACATTCGCACGTGAAACCACTTAGAGAAGCTTTGAAACCCTCAGAAATGTCACCAGCATTACTGAGGTGCGATAATCCACCGATGAAAAACGTCTTGGTGTTCGGTCGTAGCAGGAATCGAACCCACGACCTTGTGTGTGCAAGGCGGGCATGCGAACCATTGCACCAGGGTTGCTTTGGATCATTCTCCTTTAAGTTGCAATTAAAAAATGCCAAAAAGGCTAACTTTATTTTTCTTTTAATACTCACATTTAAGTTGATTTTTTACAATTCTGCTATATACAGTTTTTTATTAACTGCAGCATCTTTTCCAGATATACCAAGGTAGGCTGAAAATAAATAATTAAAATATGGAGGTATTTTCTACCAGAAAATTAAAGCGATAACGCGTAAATAATTTTAATTTTCTTTTTCTTTTAATACTCACATTTCACATGAATTTTCACAATTCTGCTATATTCAGATTTATGTTATGTGTAGCGATATCCCGTAATTTTAGACTCATTCAGACTATTCAGTCCATTCCTTTGTATAATCGAGTCCGAACGGCGTTTCACGTTGCGAAACCACCTCTTTGTGCACCTAAAATAGCTCTGAATTCTAAGTTCAGGCAAATCGGATGAAAATTGCGGTGTCTAGATACTCAAAACCACAAATCGTGTTATGGGGCCTATAACAAAACATGATACTATGATTAGGTTAGGTGGCAGCCCGATGTATCAGACTCACTTAGACTATTCAGTCCATTTGTGGATACCACATTGGTGAACTTCTCTCTTATCACTGAGTGCTGCGCCGATTCCATGTTAAGCTCAATGACAAGGAACTCCTTTTTATATGCCGAAGTTCGAACGGCGTTCCAAAATTGCAGTGAAACCACTTAGAGAAGTTTTGAGACCCTCAGAAATGTCACCAGCATTACTGAGGTGGGATAATCCACCGATGAAAAACGTTTTGGTGTTCGGTCGTAGCAGGAATCGAACCCAGACCTTTGGTGTGTCAAGGCGGGCATGCTAACCACATGACCAGGGTTGCTTTTGGATCATTCTCCTTTAAGTTTGCAATTAAAAAATGGCCAAAAAGGCTAACTTTATTTTCTTTTAATACTCACATTAAGTTGATTTTTTACAATTCTGCTATATACAGTTTTTTATTAACTGCAGCATCTTTTCCAGATATACCAAGGTAAGCCTGAAAATAAATAATTAAAATATGGAGGTATTTTCTACCAGAAAATTAAAGCGATAACGCGTAAATAATTTTAATTTTCTTTTTCTTTTAATACATTTCACATGAATTTTCACAATTCTGCTATATTCAGATTTATGTTATGTGTTGCGATAGCCCGTAATTTTAGACTCATTCAGACTATTCAGTCCATTCCTTTTTATAATCGAGTCCGAACGGCGTTTCACGTTGCGAAACCACCTCTTTGTGCACCTAAAATAGCTCTGAATTTCAAAGTTCAGGCAAATCGGATGAAAATTGCGGTGTCTAGATACTCAAAACCACAAATCGTGGGATCGGTTTATATGGGGCCTATAACAAAACATGGACCGTTATTGTCCTTCTTCAAACTTGGTCTTCGTGCAGACAAAATACGAATAGCTCTAGATTTTCAATTTTAGACAAATTGCGGTGTAGATAACTCAAGAACCCAAATCGAGAAATCGGCCTATATGGGGCTTAACACCAAAACATTGACGATTTATACCAATATTCAATACCTCATAGAAAAAAGACTGATGTTTTTCAGCAAAAGAAAATACTAATATTTTAGCAGTTTTGTAGCTGAAACAGCTAACAATCTTTATTTGGAACTGTAGAATATTCTGCTGAAAAAGTCAGTAGTTTGCTGAAATGTTCTGCTGATTCCGCTATTTCAGCAGCGATGTTTGTCGAAAACTTTTAGTAAACACGTTAGCTAATTCAGCAGTATTTGTTTGCTATTTCCGCAGTAAAACTTGTTTCTGATTTAACTAACGGATGTTTGATGAAACAACTACATGCTACTGCTTTCCCTTTCTCAGCAAACAAAAACTGATGTTTAAGCTAACATTTTTGCTGTATCGAATAACAAAATGGGGCAGCTATATATTTTGAATTTCAGTCAAATCGAATAAAAATTGAGTTGTCTAGACGCCCAAAATTCAAATCGGGAGATCGGTCTATATGGGGGCTATACCAAAACATGGCCCGATACATACCATATTCGGCACATCTCTTTGTGGATCTAAAATAGCTCTGGATTTCAAGTTCAGGCAAATCAGTTGAAAATTGCGGTGTCTAGACACTCAAAACCTAGAATCGGGGGTCGGTTTATATGGGGCCTATATCAAAACATGGACAGATATAGCCCATCTTCAAACTGGGTCTGCGTACAGACAAATTACGAATTTCTGTCCAATTTCAGGACGATGGCGTCATTATTAAAGGCTGTAGCGTGATTATAACAGACAGACGGACATGGTTATATCCAGGGTTGGCCTGTCGCAAACAGTGACTTTTGCGACATACATTTACGACAGTATAATACGTATGTCGCAAAAGTCGTAAACCTTATGCAGAAAACCTAATTTTGAATAAAAGAAATTATGAACAAACGCGTATGTGACGTTTACGACAGTCACAAACCTAAAAAGTTTGATACAGGCCACCTCTGGTTATATCGTCTTAGAATTTCTCCCGGGAATGGATATTTCGATGTGTTACAAACGGAATGGCAAACTTATTATACCCCCTCACCATTCTATGGAAGTGGGTTAAAAATGTTATATTAAATACAAAAAATTTTCTTTCGATTCCACACCCTTGAATTTTTTGGTGATTTGTGAGACCCAGCTGATTGCTGATAAATCGAAATAAAACCCATCGATTTGTAGTGGATAGTAGAAATGAAATTGGGTATCCGAACATGGGTGTACAAGTAAATTTTTAATAAGTAATATTTTTGTTATTGAAAACTATTTCGCTGTCCTTATGAATGTTCAATGTTTGTTGGCGATGAGATCTACAAAATGTGCAAAAGAATTTCGAAAGCAATTTCTGTATCATTTAATCAATAATTGAAGGAATTTTACCATCAATCATGACATTTTTTGACACTTTTTCTTCATAATTTTCAAATTTTTTGGTATAAAATAATTTACTTTCGAAGTTTTATTTTTATTTGTCGCAGTCACCTAATAATTGGCGTATCTATCAATGAAATAATTGTAATCAGAAGATTCCCTTGCATTAACCCTTTCACTACCGAAATAAACCTAATGATAAAAACTTTTATTTTTCTTCTTTATTTACTTGTACTAACAGCATGTAGAACAAAAATTGTCATTTTGAAAACCTACCTCAATTACTTCAAGAGCTATATGAGCTTGTTCTGAAAACTTGATTCTTGAATTGTGACCAAATGGCCTTACGAAAATAAGCGCTATTTGGCCTATAATATCTTTCAAAGTGTGAAAAAAAATACAAAAAAGAACCCGTAAAAATATCAGCTATAGTTTTTGTATAAATGTCCATTTACTAGAAACATACAGTACAAAAATTGTCTCAAATTTTCGTATTTTTCGTTTCTTGTTAAAGAAGTTTATAAAAATGTATTTTAGACCTCACCAATATGGACAATATTTATAGCTTATTTAGATGAAAGCCTCTACTTTAAAATAACATCGAGAAATAAATCGAAACTAAGCGGGAAAATAGAATTTGGTGTCTTTTTCGAATGTCCTTC
>PGFW01001136.1:48229-58448 GCA_003123925.1 Haematobia irritans
CGTGCCTACACACAAAAAAAATTTTCTGATTCAATCACCAAATTAATTGATCCAATTAATTTTTTAATTGAAATGTCGAAATCACGAAAATGATAGTATCAATCACAGTTTTAATTGGGCATAGAAAAAATTCTTGATTAAAAAATTAATTGATTTTTTTTAGCAAATTTCAATTAATTTTTTAATTGATTCAATTAAAATTTAATTGATGTTGATTGCTAAACTCAATTAATTTATTTTAAAAAAGGTAACTATTTTTAATTACTTTCTGAATTGGCTTAGAGTTTTATTGTGATTAACAAATATTTTTTGAAATACATCAAATCGGCACTTTTTTAACTGAATTAGTCTTCCGAATTTGATTAAAAAGTTAATTGTATCAATTAATTTTTTAATTAAAATTTTTAAAATTTTCAATCATTGACTTAATTAACTTAATGTTTCTATCATGATTAAAAAGTTAATTGTATCAATTAATTTATTAATTAAAAAAAATTTCAACTTCAATTAACTTTTTAATTGGAAATATTTTGGTGATATTTTTTTCTGTGTAGTGGATTGTCAGCATTAAATAATGATCAAGGGATATGGAAATTGAGAAAGCCAAAAAGGACAGAATTTCCATAATATATCTAACATATATTTTTTGTCTCTCGATTGTAATACCTATCAAGGAAGGCAAATAAAAACAATAGGCGTTTGATTTTATATAATTTTTTATTTGATTTTGTATTTTTTTTTCATTGTTCTTTGTTGTAATTTAAAGATATTTTTCTTACGATTTTGTAGTAGTAGCCTAATTTATTTTAAAGGATTTTATTTTAAAATTATTATTTTGTAGTTTTTGTTTGTATTCTTTGCAATAATTAAATACGTTACAACTAATGCTACTTAAATTAAAGAAAAAATCCACAAAAAGTGAAAAAAAAAACAAATGAAAACTTTATGAAGATTATCTTCAATAACTAACTGACACAAAGTATAATAAAAAAATGATTAAGAATAATAATAAAGTTAACATAAAAAGCGCTTAACAAGAATCAAATGGGGTAAAGAAGTTATGAAACTATCAAGAGTTAGTTGTAATGCTGTATGGATTTAGGGATCGATTGTTTATAGTTGATACATAATGAATTTTCATTTTGATTTGACTAACTTTTAATAATGAATTCAATTCAATATCTCCTCTCTCACAATGCCTAGTAAAGCCACAATTGTTTCGATTTTTTCAGGATTGGATGGAATTTTCGATTTTTTGTGAGAGATAACGAACTAACTTCCTTTTCGCAATACGACGTTTAGTTAAGGAGATTGTTTATATAAATATTTAAATTTTTAACGATTAATTAACGAAATAGTTCCTTTTCGCTCTACGATACACAGTGCAAATTTTGAATGGATAAAAATATTAAAAAATTTTTTTCTTTACACATGTGAAAGCAAGTTTGTGGGTTCATGGCCTGGCCCATAGATGTTGAAAATTGGTGGTTTATGAAAGTTTGTTTTAGTTGCCAAATCTGCAATTATGAACCGATTTCCATTATTTTTTTAACAGATTGTTAAGCCGATCTCTTTGGTAATTTTTGATACAAATTTTGGGAATAGTATATTCAAAATTAACGTAAAACAATCTTTTCTGTAAACTCAATAAGAATCATAATGATATCTTAATTATTTCAAAAATTATAAAGGTTTCAATTCATATGTTTATGCCCTGCGCCACACTGTGGAACAGGGTATTATAAGTTAGTGCATATGTTTGTAACACCCGGAAGGAGACGAGATAGACACATGGTGTATTTGGCAATAATGCTCAGGGTGGGTCCCAGAGTCGATATAACCATGTCCGTCTGTCCGTGCGTCCGTCTGTCTATGAACACATTTTTGTGATCAAAGTCTAGGTCGCAATTTAAGTCCAATCGCCTTCAAATTTTTCACATGTTCCTAATTTGGGTCAGAATAGAACCCTATTGATTTTGGAAGAAATCGGTTCAGATTTAGATATAGCTCCCATATATATCTTTCGCCCGATATGCCCTAATATGGACCCAGCAGCCAGAGTTTTACACCGATTTGCTTGAAATTTTGTACAAACATAACACTTAGTCGTATAGTCAAGTGTGCAAAATTTGATTTGAATCGGTTCAGATTTAGATATAGCTCCCATATATATCTTTCGACCGATATGGGCTTATATGGCCCCAGAAGCCAGATTTTTGGCCGAATTTGGTTGAAATTTTGCACTAGGAGTACAATTAGTAGTATAGTCAAGTGTGCAAAATTTGACTGAAATCGGTTCAGATTTAGATATAGCTCCCATATATGTTTTTCTGGGGCCAAATCACCGCATTCGTCATCGAGTTCTGTTTCGTATAGAGAAACATTTCGATCGCATTAAATTTTTGGATCACCGCATTCGATCGTAATTTATTTTGTCTACTACTTTTTTTTACATTGCTGTAAACATATGGTAATAAGAAATTGAAAGAGAGTAGAATTTCAAAATAATGTTTTGTTATCAAATTATGTTATTTCTGAGATATTTATATTGTTTTTGTGTGTTAAAATATATGTGTAAAAATATATTATGAATCCAAGTGTTTTTTTCTCGTTTTCGGATTCAGACGATGAGTACAAAGTGGCAATTATAAGGAAAAATATTCGTGACAAAAGCAGTCCTTTAGCATTGCCTGAAGTAGAGGAAATTGTGTTTTTAACATCCATAGATTTAAAAGACGTTTTCATATGTCAAAAGAAGCTTTTAAATATGTTCTTGAAAAAATAAGTTTTTTTGAAGCGGCTACTGAGCATTCCTTTCTTTGATCCGATTACCTAAATGCAAGTAATATTATATTTTCTTAAATGTATTTTGCCAAAATGGAATAATAATTACATTTTCACCAACTTTTTTCTTTTTGTTTACCTTTTTTCTGCTCAAAAATCACTACATACTTCGTTTTCGATAGCATGCTACCTATCGTGCTCAACTTCGAGTAGAAACAATTCGATAACGACTGCGGTGATCCGCGTAAACTACATTACGAAGACGAAGTACTCGATTTCGACTGCGGTGTTTTGGCCCTGATTTCGACAAAAATGGTAAAAATTCCAACATTTTCCTTGTTAAATCGCCACTGCTTAGTCGAAAAGTTGTAAAAATGACTCTAACTTTCCTAAGCTTCTAATTTAGATATAGCTCCCATATATATCTTTCGCCCGATATGCACTAATATGGACCCAGCAGCCAGAGTTTTACACCGATTTGCTTGAAATTTTGTACAAACATAATACTTAGTCGTATAGTCAAGTGTGCAAAATTTGATTTGAATCGGTTCAGATTTAGATATAGCTCCCATATATATCTTTCGACCGATATGGACTTATATGGCCCCAGAAGCCAGATTTTTGGCCGAATTTGGTTGAAATTTTGCACTAGGAGTACAATTAGTAGTATAGTCAAGTTTGATTGAAATCGGTTCAGATTTAGATATAGCTCCCATATATATCTTTCGACCGATATGGGCTTATATGGCCCCAGAAGCCAGAGTTTTGGCCCAATTTGGTTGAAATTTTGCACAAGTAGTACAATTAGTAATATAGTCACGTGTGCCAAATTTGATTGAAATCGGTTCAGATTTAGATATAGCTCCCATATATATGTTTTTATGATTTCGACAAAAATGTCAAAATTCCAACATTTTCCTTGTTAAATCGCCACTGCTTAGTCGAAAAGTTGTAAAAATGACTTTAACTTTCCTAATCTTCTAATACATATATATCGAACGATAAATCATAAATAAACTTTTGCGAAGTTTCCTTAAAATTGCTTCAGATTTAAATGTTTCCCATATTTATTTTGTACTAAAATTGTGTTCCATTCTAGTGCATTAGCCAACTTAAATTTTGAGTCTATAGATTTTGTAAAAGTCTATCAAATTGTGTCCACATCGAGTGATATCTAAATGTATGTATTTGGGACAAACCTTTATATGTATAGCACCCAACACATTTGACGGATGTGATATGGTACCGAAAATTTAGATCTACAAAGTGGTGCTGGGTATAATATAGTCGGCCCCGCCCGACTTTAGACTTTTCTTACTTTGTTTATTCCAAAAAATGTGTATTTAAAGAAAAATTTGTTTCTTGTCTCAAAAACTGATAAAATAGTGCATTTCTGTAAATCTACACTTATGCCCTTTGTGCGAAATTTGAAGCCAATCAAAATAAAACCCTGGCTTCTGGGGTCATAGATGTGCATATCGGACCAAAGATATATTTATACATTTTAGTATGAAACGTTGGTCACGGAGTGAATCGTTGGTGTCCGGTGGTCGTACGAGTCTAAATCGGGCGAAAGATATATTTGGAAGCTGTATCTAAATCTGAACCTATTTCCACCAAATTTAACACACTTTACTATATTACTGATAGCACTTCTTGCGCAAATTTCAAAGTAAAACTCTGGCCTCAGATTTATAAGGTTCAGTAACATTAATATGACCAGAGAAGCCAGCAGTAATTTACTTTAGTTTGCTTTCAAATTAAGTGACAAAACTAAGTTTCCAGCCGGTTGCGATAAATCTGCAATCATGCCCATACTCCCGAGGATGAACATCTTTTCTATAGACTCGCCGTCCTATATACCAGAACTAGGGGCCACCAACACTTTGCAACAACAGAGAGAACATTCCTACTCAGCCTTTCCACAAAATAGAAAAAAACTATGTTAATATCGTCCTCTTATCTATTCAAAAATCTGCGCACAGAATAATTTTAAATGACATCATGGATTTGTGACCCACTAATGGGACGTTTTAGATTTTGAGCCAATAAATAAGTTTTTCCTACAAAACAATTTTTTAATTTTTTCAGGATTTGAGATTACCAAATTTTTGCGGCTTGCTTGACCACGATATTAAGCTCTGTTTCACTCTCCATACGTCACATATAATTAACAATAAGAAGTTTTTCATTATAGATGCCTGAAAGAAGAGAAACACTCTATCCAGAGTTGCATAAAACAGCGTAGCTAATATTTCAATCTAATGTATTCTGACACGAGAAGCGGTTCATCAAGACACTGCGCCCACATGTGTGGAAATGCATAGACACATCAAGACACACAATCAACCGATTCTCAATTTTAATATAACCAAACTAAGGCATCCCATCTCTTATAAGGAACTTTAATTCACTTTGAATTTAGTATTTCTTCCACATTCACCTAAATAGAGTTTTTTTGCTTAGAATTATCTAATCTGTAAGGAATGTATTCCATAGACTGAATAAATAAATAAATACAAAATATGGATCATATCGTTTTAAAATGTCAATTCCATCACGTTCTTGTCCACCAGTAGGTTTACTTGTTATAGAAGACAAGACGCTAATGTCAACAAGACAGAATAACGATTAGATTATCTCCATTGAATGTTTGTTTAAACCTGAGAATGCATTTGAAACTTCAGCAATAAAAAGAAGAAGAGGACAATAGACCGAAGTTATGAATTTCGAATTGAATAGGACCATTCCAAAATGTGACAAAATTTGAGATCCCCAAAATTGAGTTATCCCTGAGCAAATTTTGTCTCTTAAACAATTTTTTCTTTCTTTCATGTTTTAACATGTACTTTGAATTCTTTTACTTAATACTTGCCTCCAAAATATGCTCCACAAACGGTATTCTCCTTATTAGTTTCAGTAATTGCATTTCAGCACAACCAAAATCAACTATCTGCAAAAATAACAAATTTACATTTTTAGTTACTCTATAAATTAATTTATATTATTAATAACAAACTCCATGTTAATTGTAACTTAAATGCCATTACAATACGTTCGATTATTAAAATAAAACCTATACATTTGCTCCTATAGTACAATATATTGCAATTTTCTATTCTGGTGACGGTCCAGGACCCTTTGGAATGAGTACAAGTCATACCCTAAAACTTAAACCCAGTTAATGACAAACCCATTTAAAAGTGAGCGGTCAACACGTTTGGACAGAAACTGAGACAGGTCACTGGGAGCTAGCCTGGGGTTGAATTAATTTCCAATAGGATGTTACTCCCTCATCTGCGTGACTTTTTATTCCGGTTTTCCAAATTTGTTCTTGGATACAACAATTTATTAAATAATTAAATTTTAATTCAAAGAATTATCATTAGTTTATTGTTTTTGCCCCTTTTTTGTTTGAATAATACATTAATGTTTTTTATATTTATATTGGAAGCAATAAAGAAAATCACTACTTATTAAAAACGTCGAGATTGAAAACAACAAAAATCTAATTAATATGACAACTTTTAATTTTCCCAGATTGATATATTTTGGCCTTGAATAAAAAAATAGACATACCTTTTTCAGGCTCTGCTTCCAACACTCATCTTCTATAATGCGTATGGCAGTAGAATATCTTTGCTCATAAACAGGTGGATCGAATTTTATTTGACCTTCGGATGTAACGTAGGTTTTTGTACGTAGACCACCGTTTGGTAAACGATAGGAAAACATGGTTATTATGTTATATTAATTTTAATTAGATTGCATCAACAACCAAAACAATTCGAAAACAAGAATTGGTGCTGGCCAATATATAAACAATCCAGGAAAAAATGTGGCCAGACTTTAATTTATTGTAATTGACCTGATAAAGCATGGTACGCTAATAATGTACTGTTCATAGTATGTGTGTAAATATAACGATAGCTATAGGCGGCAGGCGAACAGTTGTATAGTGCATTTCTTATTGCGTCTGAAGCTGGGTACAAGGCATATTAATTAAAGCCCCAATAAACAGCAGATGAGGCGTTTTTCAATGCAACAACTTTTCAGTTTGAGGGTAAATATATATTTTCAACATAAATTCAACTTGACTTGAAATAGCTATCTTCAATAATCTTCAAATTGTTTGCGAATTACTTCCAATTTGCCAAACTGTTGATGAATCTTTGAAAAGGAGTTGAAGATAATATGAGAAACTTTGACAAAACATACCTAAAATGCAACGAAAAAACATGTGGTTTCAATACTTATTGTGCAACGAAGTTCGTGGTCAATTGTAACAAGAAATAAAAAATATGGAAATTTAAGGCAAATAACAAAGATTTATAAATAGGGTGTGAAAATAAAAAAATTGAATAAACTTTAAGGAATGTCATAAATGTATTCTCTTTGCAGAACAACTAAAATTATGGATTGTACGTTCTTGAAACATTTAAAAGCTGCCATGAAAAAATGGTGGACACTTTAACTGGAACTGTTCAAATAGTTATAATAATTTGGGTAGTACAATATGACAGAAATTAAAATCAACACTTTAAAAGACGTCTACTAAATTTTAATCTCTTTCCAGAAAAGACTAAAATCTTGGATGCTAACATTCTTGAAACATAAGAGGACCATGAAAAATGAGTGGCTTATCGACAGAAAAAGTTTCCAGAAACGTTACAAGTGAACCATTAAAATTGTTTAAAAACACACAATTGTTGAAATCAACAACTTCTGGATGATTCATCACAGTCGTCAGTTTTAATTCATATGCTTATATCAGTTATAATGGATATTTTGTGAATTCCTTCTGCTGGAAATCAATTCTAACAAGCGGTCCAGTAAGTTCCTAATTTCAAATTGCCGGCATGTTAATAAAAGGAAGGAACGCTAAAAAGGAAGGAAATCGAAATTATCAAATGCAAAAGTTTTTTAAACATAATAATGTTTAAGATATTTATTAAGTTTTGGTTGTTGTGTTTTTTTTTTTTTGTTTCTTATTTGTTGATATGTTTAATAAAGATTATTATTTATCAAATTGTATTGTAAGTGTATTATGTAGTGTTAGTGTATTATTATATATTTTATTTGATGAAAATGAATAAATTATAACAAAATTCATAGAAATTTTGGCTTTGACTTTCCAAATTTGAAGTGGGGATATCATTCATACAAATTTAGGTTGAAAAGTAATTCTGCAACGATGTTAATTTTGAATTTGACATCGCATCGAAAATTGCTTGAAAAATTATTGAGTAGCGATGCATTTCAATTTGAGGATAACACTTGAGATATTATTGCTAATGTGTTGATTTCACTGATTGAGGTAAATGTCTTGTTTTTTGTTGAGAACGCGATTTTCTCGCAATTTCTTCACTTGAATATTACCCTAATCCTTTGAGAAAAAATGTTTGAAAATTGTTGAAATTTAGCATTTTTCAAACGTTTGTGTTTATTGGGTATTAGGGTAATATTCAAGTTGAAGAAATTGTTGAGAAAATCGCCCGTTCTCAACAAAAAACAGACATTACCCTCACAGTGAAATTCAACACATTAGCAATAATAATCTCAAGTGTTATCCTCAAATTGAAATGCATCGCTACTCAATAATTTATCAAACAATTTTCGATGCGAGTCAAATTCAAAATTAACATCGTTGGCAAATACTTTTCAACCTAAATTTGGTATGAAATGAATAAATCCCCACTTCAAATTGAAAGTCAAAGCCCAATAATTCTATGAATTTTGTATAATTTATTCATTTTCATCAAAATAAAATATATAATAAATAACACTACACTACATAATACACTACAATACCAATTGATAAATAATAATCTTATTAAACATATCAACAAATAAGAACAAAAAAAAAAAAACAAAACAACAAAACTTTAAATATCTTAAACATTATTAGTAAACACTTTTGCATTGATAATTCGATTTCCTTCCTTTTGGTCCTTTCCTTTTATTAACATGCGGGCAATTTGAAATTAGGAACGTACTGGACCGCTTGTTAGAATTGATTTCCAGCAGAAGGAATTCACAAAATATCCATTTTAAACTGATAATAGCATATGAATTAAACTGGACGAATGTTGAATGCACATCATCAGAAGTTTGTTGATTTCACAATTTGTTGTTTTTAACAATTTTAAATGGTTGCACTTGTAACGTTTCTGGAAATTTTTCTGTCGATAAGCCAACTCATTTTTCATTGTTCAGCTTCTTATGTTTGCAAGAATGTAGATCCAAAGTATTTTAGTTTTCTGGAAAGAGATTTAAATTTAGTGACTTCTTTAAAGTGTTTGATTTAATTTGTCATATTGACGTACCAATTATTATGAAACTATTTGAAGCAGTTCACAGTTAATTGTCCACCATTTTTTCATTGGTCAGCTTTTTAATGTTTTCAAGAACGTACAATCCATAATTTTTTAGTTTTCTGCAAAGAGATTATACATTTAGTGACCTTCCTTAAAAGGTTTTAAATTTCATTTTTTTATTTTCAAACATTACACTATTTTTTATATACTATTTGGTTATTTGCTTAAATTTTCCATTTTTTTATTTCTTGCAATTGACCACGAACTTCGTTGCACAAATAAGTATTGAAAACCACATGGTTTTTTCGTTGCATTTTTAGGTAGTGTTTTGGTCAAAGTTTTCTCAATATATCTTCACATCCTTTTCAAAGATTTTCATCAACAGTTTGGCAAATTGGTAATAATTCTTGCAACATTTTAAAGATATATTGAAAGATGAAGCTTGATTCAAGTCAAGTTTGAATTATTATGTTGAAATTATATTTACCTCAACCTGAAAAGTTGTTGGCAATTTGAAAACTGCTTCCTGTGTTTTACCTTGGCGTTTAATCGTTTGAAACCTTACGTTGGGACAATTTAGTGCACTTTTTTAAAAACGTTTGTGTTTATTGGGTTTGTTTGTTATCAGATAATCCAGCTGGCAGACGTATGCTATGGTTTGCAAGACTTTACTGGGAAAAAAATCTCTAGCAAAAACTTGCAATTTCTCTATCTCATAACTGTCAAATGTAGTCTCTCTACGGCTCTCTTTTGCTGGCATTTTGGTGTAAACGAACGACTTCCAGTAAAAATTTCTAAAAATTATCAAAAATTATCGGGTTCTCGAACGGAGCTAATACAACAACACTACACATACACAAACACAACAACACTACACATAGAAACAAAACTTGAGTGATCTGCCATTTTAGTTTGACATTATTAATATCATGGGGGGGTACACACGCTTGCTCGTGACTTTACCTTTAATTAATATGCCTTTGAGATTATAAGTTTTTCCGGACGGAATGTTTGTGTTTTTGTAAAGAATCGATTATGCCTTCGGACTTAACTTATAATGTGGTCAATATATGGGAATACATATGTTTGACACGACCACTGTCGTCCGTATAAACTGA
>PGFW01001145.1:5537-18233 GCA_003123925.1 Haematobia irritans
TTTTTTTTATTTTTTATATGCCAACCATATCTATTTGAGGCGTGGGGGATACTGTATCCTATATTTGTTTGAAGATAGAAATTAATCTTCCATAAAACAAGTTCGTTACTAAATGTATTGAGAAGTCTTGCTAAACTATCAGCCAGTTTACGTTTTGAGAAATAAAGGTCCTTAAATAAATAGAGCTTTGTCAATTAAATCTCGTGAAAATTTCTTCACTTTCACGAAACATTAGGCCTATGTTTCTGTTTTAAATTGAAAACTTCGTTACACCATAATTTAAGAATTGCAAAAGTAAACAAGATAATTTTTAGATTTTTTGTTCATTTGTAGTTTTTTTTGATTGTAAAATTAGCAAAAACTCTAGAAAAACATAGTTACTTACCATTTTTAATTAAATGAAAACAGCTGAAAATTAGAAAAACGTCCAATCCTGAAAGTATGCCATAATTCCGTGAGATCCCACAAATATGTTATAAATCAAAAAAAAAAAAAAAAAAAAATACAAGGATGAGCATTTTTCTTATTTAAAATAATGTCGATTTGGGGGTGAATCCCACCCTAAACATAGATTTAACTGGCCTTACAAATTGCTTGTCTTCAATACATTCTCTAATATGTTTTAAAGATAGAAATTAATTTAATTTAGAAAAATTCTTACTAATGTATTGAAAAGTAGTTGCTAATTCTACTGTTGACATTATTATATAAAATATTATAAAATATTTTTCAAACGCTTCTATTTATAAGGAAAGATATACAAATCCTGCTCCTGAAAGTATACTCTATATTTAACTATTATTAGAAAAAATACTGCTTTTCAATTGAAATGAAATATTTTTAAAAGTATATATTTATAAATGATTCAAAAATGCATCCCCTGAGAGCACAAAAAATGTATGGCTATTATCGAAATATTTCAGCTTTTGAATTGAAGAAAAATATTTTTCAAGCATATGTATTTATAAGGAATTTATTAGTTACTCTCTATGCACAATTAAAGGACAATACATAATAGACTTAAGAATTTCCTGCTAACCTTTGATTGTATCACTTACGTAAAAAATAGAATCAATAAAACAAATTACAAAAAAAAGTTACCTTAAAAATTTCCTCCTAAAAGTATGCACTATTTTAAGTTATTATAATAAAAGTTATATTGTTTGAAAAAAAAAAACTTTGCTTTTTTCCAAAAACAATAAATTATTCTTAAAAATAAACCTTACCATAGAATACAATTAAGACGCCAAAGTAAAAAAATATTTAGAAATGGATTTACGATGAAATAAGCATGAAAGAGGAAACGAACGAACGAGCGAAACATAAATACATAGAAAATTGAATGAATCGATTTAAAAAAAATATTTTTGTTTTATTGATTATTTCAGAAAATTAAAAAATAAATATAAAAATAAATAATAATGATTACATAAAAATGAAACGTAATACACATAGGAGAAAGGGATGAATGGGATGGGAATGTTTGAGGTTGATTGTACTTCATACAAGATCAGATGGACTTTACAACTTTGATTTTCGCCTGGATTTCCCCGTAGTTTCGACGAGCCAAGACCTGTATGTGAGAACTGACTTTGTTTGCGGTTCTCGTTTTGCCGGTACGTAATTTGATATAACGGGCGATAAGTTCATTGCGTCCTAAAAGAAAAAAAAAACAACAAACCAATGAAATTTCATTAAAATTTAATATTAAATAAATAAAATACAATAAATTTAGTTAGTTTAGTTATGTGTCGAATTTTTTCCAACTACTAACTAAAGAAAATATTACTGAAATTAAAAATAGGTTCACCTTAAAACAAATTAAATATGATTAATTTGGTTTATTTATTTATTTAATTTGGTTTATACTTGTCGACATACACAATAACAATGTTCATTGAAAATTACCAAGAAAACATGTTTCATTAAAATTTAATATTAAATAAATATAAATACAATAAATTTAGTAGTTAGTTAGTTATTGTCGAACATTTTTTTCCAACTACTAATTAAAGGAAATATTACTGAAATTAAAAATTGTGTTCATCTTAAAAACAAATTAAAAATATGGAATTAATTTTGGTTTATTTTATTTATTTTAATTTGTTATACTTGTCAGACATACACAATAAAAATGTTTGATAAAACTACAAGTAAAATTAATTTGTAAATTGCTAACAAAAAACCAAAAAAATCCCTCTTTCTATTGAAAATTATTTATCTTTCCTACTCCAACAATTTGTCTACAGTTTATACAACTTCAATGAAAGGTAAGAAGGTGAAAAACAAACCTAACTCTTCGTAGATTTTGTTGTTTGTTCTTAATTGTAGATTGTTTTGTTTGGAAAGGAATTTCATAATTTACAATAACGATGCATTTTATTTACAGTTAGAATTATGGCATGCAGAGTCTTTCAAGTCTGTGTATTGCAAGCTACACAAAAAAAAAAAAAAACATATATCACCAAATTTATCCGATTAAAAAGTTGATTGAAGTTGTTTTTTTTTTCAATTAATAAATAATTAATACATATTAATTTTTTTAATCAAGCATCTTTTTTAATGCTCCAATTAAAAGTGTTGATGATGAAGACAATTCAATTAAAAAATTAATTGATAACAATTTTCGTAATTGAATTCAGAAAAAAATTTTTTGGTAGCCGTGCTTCCACTTCTTTGAAATGGATTATTTCCGGTTAATATGATTGTTCCACAGTTCGAAGGTTATCACTTATGAGAGATTACCATAAATTTAATATGTTTCCTAAAGTATGCTATAATTTCATAAATTTATATAGTATTTATTTATTTTATGTTTTTCTTTGGAGCTAAAAAATTGTCTTTAAAACCAAATAAAATAGATTACAGACAATCGTTGAATCATTTATCATAAATTCGAATTTATCTGCTCTAAAAAAGAAAAAAAAAATACTTTATAAGAAAAGGGAAATTTCGTTTGTCTATATTTTCGTTCCTGAGGAAAGAATATTTTCTTTGGGTGTATCTTTCTTTTTAATCATTTAGCATTTTTTTTAGCCATTTAGAAATAGTTTATGGAAATACTGATGATTTAATCTATATTTAATTTAATTAATATCAATTTGTTTATTCATTTATTAAAAAAAAAAACATTTAAACCCATAATAAATTATAATAGTAAATGGGGGAACATACTAAAAACAAAGGTTTTCAACCTTATTTTAATATCTTTAACTAAGAAAACGAAACGATAATAGAAAAATAAAAGAATAAAATTTAATATACACGCGCGATAAGTTCATTGCTCTAAAAGAAAAAAAAACAACAAACCAATGAAATTTCATTAAAATTTAATATTAAATAAATAATAATACAATAAATTTAGTTAGTTAGTTATTGTTGAAATCTTTTTTCCAACTACTAACTAAAGAAAATATTCTGAAATTAAAAATTAGGTTCACCTTAAAACAAATTAAGATATGATTAATTTGGTTTATTTATTTATTTATTTAATTTGGTTTATACTTGTCGACATACACAATAAAATGTTTCATTAAAACTACAAGAAAACAGTTTCATTAAAATTTAATTATTAAATAAATAATAAATACAATAAATTTAGTAGTTAGTTAGTTATTGTCGAACATTTTTTTTTCCAACTACTAATTTAAAGGAAATATACTGAAATTAAAAATTGTGTTCATCTTAAAAACAAATTCAAAATATGAATTAATTTTGGTTTATTTTATTTTATTTAATTTGTTTATACTTGTCGACATACACAATAAAAATGTTTGATAAAACTACAAGTAAAATTAATTTGTAAATTGCTAACAAAAACCAAAAAAATCCCTCTTTCTATTGAAAATTATTTATTTTCCTATCTCCACAATTTGTCTACAGTTAACAACTTCAATGAAAGGTAAGAAGGTGACAAAACAAATCCTAACTCTTCGTAGATTTTTTGTGTTTTCTTAATTGTAGATTGTTTTGTCTGGAAAGGAATTTCAATTTACATATACGATGCATTTTATTTACAGTTAGAAATTTGGCATAGCAGATCTTTCAAGTCTAGTGTATTCAAGTACACACACAAAAAAAAATATATCACCAAATTTTCACGATTAAAAAGTTGATTGAAGTTGATTTTTTTTTTCAGATTAATAAATAATTAATACATATAATTTTTTTCAAGCATCTTTTTTAATGCAATTAAAAGTTTGATTGATTGAAGACAATTCAATTAAAAAATTAATTGATAACAACTAATTGAATCAGAAAAAAATTTTTTGTGTACCGTGCTACCACTCTGAAATGGATATTTCCGGTTAAATATTGTCCACAGTTCGAAGGTATCCACTTAGAGAGATTACCATAAATTTAATATGTTTCCTAAAAGTATGCTATAATTTCATAAATTTATATAGTATTATTTATTTTAGTTTTCTTTCGAAGCTAAAAAATTGTCTTTAAAACCAAATAAAATAGATTGCAGACAATCGTTGAATCATTTATCATAAATTCGAATTTATCTGCCTTAAAAAGAAAAAAAAAAATACTATATTTTTGTTTTATTGATTATTTCAGAAAATTAAAAAATAAATATAAAAATAAATAATAATGATTACATAAAAATGAAACGTAATACACATAGGAGAAAGGGATGAATGGGATGGGAATGTTGAGGTTGATTGTACTCATACAAGATCAGATGGACTTACAACTTTGATTTTCGCCTGGATTTCCCGTAGTTTCCGACGAGCCAAGACCTGTATGTGAGAACTGACTTGTTTGCGGGTTCTCGTTTTGCCGGTACGTAATTTGATATAACGGGCGATAAGTTCATTTGCGTCCTTAAAAAAAAAAATCAAAAAGCAAGACAATGAAATTTTCATTAAAAAATTTAATTATTAAGATAAATAATAATACAATTAAATTTTTAGTTAGTTAGTTATTGTCGAATTTATTTTTTCGCAACTAGGCTAATTTTTTTAAGGGAAATATACCTCGAAATAAAAATTTTGTGTTCATCTTAAACAGATTCAAAATATGAATTTAATTTGGTTTATTGTATTTTATTTAGATGTTGGTTTATACTTCGGACCATACACAATAAAAATGTTTTTGATTAAAACTACAAGTAAAATTAATTAATTAATTTGCTGGTCTTTTGTAAACAAAAACCAAATAAATCCCTCCTTTCTATTGAAAATTATTTTATTTTTCCTATCTTCACACAATTTGTCTACAGTTAACCAACGTTCCCAATGAAGTAAGAAGGTGACAACAAATCTAACTCTTTTTCGTAGATTTTTGTGTGTTATTCCTTAATTCGTAGTATTGTTTTGTCTGGAAAAAGGAATTTCATAATTTACATTAAATGGTAATTTGTATTTGACATAAATTGTGCCATAGCAGAATCTTTCATGTCTATGTATTACAGGTACACCACACAAAAATATCACCAAAATATTTCAATAAAAGTTGATTGAAGTTGATTTTTTTTTTTTCATTTAATAAATATAATCAATACCACTAAATTTTTTGTGCAAGCTATCTTTTTTTACTGACAATTAAAAGTCTTGATTGACTTGAAGACAATATCAATATTGCTTTAAATAAATTAATTTGTCAACTAAATTGAACTCAGAAAAAATTTTTTTGTTGTACCGTGCTTACCACTCTGAAATGGATATTTCTCGGTTACATATTGTCCACAGTTCGAAGGTATCCACTTAGAGAGATTACCATAAATTTTAATCTGTTTCCCCAACAAGTATGCTATAATTTCATAATTTATATAGTATTACTTTATTTTAGATTTTCTTCGATGGCTACAAAAAATTGCTTCTATTAAAACCAATAAAATAGATTTTGCGACAATCGTTGAATCCATTTTATCATAAATTCGAATTTATCTGCTTTAAAAAGAATAAAAAAAAACTATAAGAAAAGCGGAAATTTCGTTTGTCTATATTTTCCTTCCTTGAGGAAGAATATTTTCTTTGGGTGTATCTTTCTTTTTAATCATCTTAGCCATTCTTTTTAGCCGATTAGAAATAGTCTTATTCGAAAATTAGTGATATTTTTAATCTATATTTAATTTAATTAATATCAATTTTTTTTTTATTAATTTATTAAAAAAAAAACTCAAAATAAATCTATTATACGCTAAGATGGGGGAAGAAACAAAAACAAAGGCTTCAACCACATTTAATATTCTTTAAACTAAGAAAATGAGAACGATTAATAGAAAACATAAAAGAATTAAAGGAATGTAAAAAATTGTGTAGATTATGTAGGAAGTCTAACAATAAAAAATATTGAACAAAAAAAAATGAGCATATTTTCCCTTGCCTTCTTTACCCTTTTTTCGTTTCGCAACCAAAAGCTGAAACAAAAATTTACAGGTAAAACTTTATTTATTTACCGTTGACTTACTACCTATATTGCGTAATGTATTCTTTTATTTTGTTTTACTGGCCATACACATAGCAACAAAATTGTAAGATATCACAAATTGTGTTTATCATACCATCCTAAAAAACGTATGCAATATTATTATAGGTTTTGTTTTGGTGCCCTTACAATCTGTTAAAACGAACAGGAACTTGCCAAAATATATTATAAGTCACCTACAGCAACCTCATTCTTGTGCTTCGAAAAGGAGTTTTCTGTTAGGACTCAGGGTCATTGATTGCTGGATAGATATTGAAATTAATTTAATGGAATGAAAAAATTCATGCAGTATTTATGACAGAATTATGAAGACAGTGGGGAGTTCTGCGATGAGTGCTGCGAAGCAGAATGATTTGCGATTTATTTTTATACACCGAAAAGAAATATCCACCAACAATAGCTCCAATTAAAATATAAATGGTTTCAACAAATGTTCTTTAATCGAAAACAAAAATCCAAGTCCAACAATTAATTTGTCATCAATTAAATTTTTTAATTGAAATAACGAATTTTTTATTGTTTTTGGTGATTAATGCTATCATTTTTCTGTGATGAAGCGTATTTAAATTCTTTTTTTGTTTGTCTTTTTGATCCCAAAAATAGGCTCTCCAGTTTGCGGTTCGTCTAACAGTACCCAAAATTGTGATTCAGCTTTCATTCCATTGCGGAAAGCGTATATGGGGACACTATTATCCTCCAAACGAACAACAGTTCAAAGATGAATATAGATTCTGCTGTCGTGTCTATAGCTGTAACATGCCCTATAATATTGACAAGGTCTAGCTTAGGATAATTCCCCCTCTTATGCTTCCGTATAAATTCCCTGAATTCTCTCAAATATGGCCAAAATTTTCGTCTTGTAATAAATTCTTGGTCAACCTTGATAACTTTTATACTTAAATCTTTGGCAACTTATATTTTCTCTTCTAATGAGGAAGTTCAAATTAAATATTATAATTTGGTTCGAGAGTATCTCGTATTTTTATGTATAGAAAATAAATTTTCTTGCGGTTTCGATTTCCGAAATTTGGACACACTACTTTGATTTAAGTTAATTTCGGTATTCTCACATACCATCCCTTAAAACTATGCTATATTATTATGAGGTTTTTAATTTAGCAGCATAAAACAGAAAGATACAGGAAATATCTAAGACTAACAAATTCTGTCTTATGAATAATAAAATTATGATTTATTTAATCACATTTAAAACATAGAAGACAGTTGGTAACCACAGCGCGGGTAAGGGTTGGAAAGCAGGGAAAAATTGGATTATAAGTTTATTTACGTGATCCACAAAATTAGGGCTTCGCTTTTCACGTATTGGACAATACGCATAATTTCTACTTGAACTTCTTATTGACATTAGATAAGCCACGTCGACCATATTGTCTCTTCAAACAACTTAACGACGAATGGCCTTTCTGCCTCGTTTGCCAGCTATAACATATCAAATGGTCACTTTATATACACAGAAAAAAATAATTCACCCAAAATATTCCGAATTTAAAAAAGTTGAAAACTTTTTCACTTAAAAAATTGAATTGGTTACTATTTAAGCTTTTATCAAACTAGAAACATTAAGTCAATTAGGGTCATTGATTGATTCTTTTCTAAAAAGGTTATTAAATTAAAAATTAATTGATACAATTTAGAACTGTTTTAATCAAACTCGGAAGAGTAATTTCAGTTTAAAAAAATTATCGGATATTCTTTTTAATTAAAAATTATTTTGAAACAATAACTTTTGAATTCAAACTCAAAAATGATTAAAAAAAGTTATAGAAAATGATTTGGAATATGTATAGTGCATTAAAAATAGTTTCGTTTTTAATTAAAATATTAACTGAAACACTGCACACCAATTAAAAAATTAATTTTGAAATTTCTATGAAATCAATTAATTTTTTTTTTATCAAGGATTTTGTGATGTCAATTAACCAACTCATTTCGTATTGGAAGACATTTCAAAAAAATTCACCAAAGAAATTTTCCAATTAAATTTTAACTTGAGTTTTTTAAAAAATATTCAATTAAACATTTAAGCTGAATCAACAAATTTTTTGATCGAAACAAAATTATAAAATCAATTAATTTTTTCAATTGGATCAATTAATTTTTTTAAATTGAAACTATAATTTCTCGCTTATTGGGAACGACATTTCAATTAAAAAAATTAATAGGATTCATAAAATTGTTCAAAAACGTATTGTCGAACAATTTGTTGACCCATTGGAATATTGCATATCGAAAATATCTAAAATTATTTTGTTATTTTAAATGCAGCCCCTAAAAACTATGCAATATAATTTGATTTTTGCCTTTAGAAATCTAAAAAGAAAGAATGCAGACAACTTTAGGCCTTAATATAGCTTAAAATTTATGAAGATAATATAAAAATTAAAAAATTATGATTTTTTTAAAATTCACAATGCAGAATGAGATGTCTCGGGAGTATGTCGGCTAAGTGTGATACACAGAGAAAAATTGTGGACCTAAAATAGCTTTTAGTTTGTTAATGGTGTTTGCACTTTGATCAATATCTGTTTACCGAACAGCTATAAATCGTCCATCTTTTTCGTATAACCCCTATTTAGAACATCGTTCCGATTTTATTTCTTTCGGGTTTAATTCAATACAAAACATCTTACATGTCCTAAATATTAAATATTTCATCATACGACGTTTGTCGTGATTTGCCAACGGGCTTTCATTTCAATCTAATGATAGTCAACTTTACAAACTTTATAATTTCGTATTCTTATAATAAGTTCTCTACACATCAACAAATATCTAGTATATAATATTGCTCTTACATTAATAGCTATTTGTAGAATAGTCTGTATATTGCAAGGACATTCTCTACCAGGGTTGGGGAAGACCCCAGGCAGTAGCATCCAACACACACATTATTGATCTTCAGACATAATCGTTTCGGTGTTTTTTGCATTGCGTTCGGAACATCTGAAAGTCGACGAACACTTTTTGCCACAAAAAAAATGAGAAACAAAAAAATAAAAGCAAGAGACCAAAGCGAAAGCTCACATCAAAGTCAGTCGGAGCTGAGAATGAAGGTCATTTTGGTCGGTACGCTTGAATATGCCCTCTTTTTCTATTCATCGCATCGATAGAAGGTTCTATCTGTGTTGTGTGAGTAGGCAATGTATCCTGAAGACTGTGATGAAATTTTTGCATTAAGTTAACATCTATCGCTAATCTTCCCCTTTTGCCCATGCCGGGCAAAATACAGAGCAAAAACTCATGAAACTCTACAAGCCCCGGGTTGGCGGTTTGCAAAGGAAAATCACATTTGTATTTCTTCAAGCTAAAAATTCGTATGCGTTGCTGATGTGAGCATTATCTGATGGGCAGTCCAGACAGCAACAGCACCATCAAAAAGGACATTAGAATATGAAATAAATCGAGTGACAACTTATTTACAATTGAAACTTTATGTTACGGATATATATTTTTTGTGCAACCTTTTTACTTTGTCTTTGAGATTTGTATTGGTGTTTTTTTTTTACTATTTTGTCTTCACCATTCGCATTTGTTGTTGGAAAATACTTAATTTTTGTCAGATAAGGATCAACCATGAACAAAACAAAATCCGGATTAAAATTAGTTTAAAGCATACAAAAAAAAAAAAAAAAATACAAAAAAAAAAAAGAGAAAAAAAAGAAAAAAAAAAAAAAAAAAAAAAAATAAAAAAAAGCAAAAAAACAAAAAAAAAAAAAAAAAAGAAAAAACAAAAAAACAAAGAAAAGAAAAAAAAAAAAAAAAACCAAAAAAAAAAAAAAAAAAAAAAATGGGTTGACAAAGCTAAATGTAATGTAAGTAGAATGACGGGGTCGTATTCTTAAAAAGATAGAAATATTAAAGTATGACAATTATTAACTTGTTCCTTTATTATAATTTTAAGATCTGAAAATCAATTTATATCATTTGCATATTAAATAGTAAAAAATTGTTCAATTATTTTAAAGGGTGATTCTTTTTGGGTTAGGATTTCATGCTTAGTATTTGACAGACACGTGGCGATTTCAGACATGGTGTCAAATAGAAAGATGCTCAGCTATGCTTTGACATTTCATTCATTGAATAGACTTACTAACGAGCTAACGCTTGCCAAATTCATTGTAATTTTATACCAAAATCAGTGGCAGCAAAACTTCCGCTTTTTTATCGACAAATTTTGTCAGCGATGAGGCTCATTTCTGGTGGACATGGCTACGTAAATAAGCAAAATTGCCGCATTTGGAGTCGAAGAAGCCGTACCAGAAGCCGTTCAAGAACTGGCCCATGCATTCCCGAAAAATGCACTGTTTTGGTGTGGTTTTTGTACCGCTGGTTGGAAATCATTGGACCGTATTTTTTCATAAGATGCTGTTTGGACGCAACCGTTACGGTGAATGGCGATCGCTATCGTTCGATTGCTAACAAAACTCTTCTTTGTTGCCAAAAAAATGGCAAGCGGAACTTGCAAACTTGCGTTGACATGTGGTTTTCAACAAGATGGCGCTACATGCCACACACCGTCCCGCGATTTATCCGCCCATTTTGAGGCGAAAACCTTCGGAGAACAAGTTTCATTTCAGAAAGGTTGCGACCGGTAAGTTTGGCCCACCAAGATCATCGCGACTTTAGACGCCTTCCTAGGAACTATTTTCTTGTGGGGGCCTACGGTCAAGTCTAAAGTCTACAGAAATAAGCCAGCAACGTATTCCAGCTTTTGAGAGAGACAACATTTTCCGAAGCACAATTCGGGCTATTCGGCCGGAAATGGCCTCGAAAAGTTGCCCAAATTGGACTTTGCCGAATGACCACCCTAATTTGACGCAGCGCGGGTCACATTAAATGAAACATTATCTTCAAAACAAGTAAATGTCATGGACCAATCTAACGTTTTCAATAAATGAACCGATGAACGATCTTTCGCAATGATTTTATGCGTTTGTTTTCTTTAAAAAAACAAGTTATCAAGCCCTCTTACACAAATCACCCTTTATTATTATTTTCAACTCAAACAATCACATAAGAATATAAGCAACATTAATTGTTAATATGTGATTTGTCGCCAGCAAAAAAGCTTGATCGGAAGTGGTGCCAAAATTGCGCCCAGAAGCGATGAATTTAACATGGACTTTGTATTAATTGCACTAATTATCGTACGCTGTTTTTAACGTATTTTGAGACAAAAAAAAAATAAAATTACCTCCATTAAAAATATGAAAAAAAGCGAGTGTAGTTAAAACTCAAAGAACATTCTTTGGAGTTGGAATTTTTGGAAGTGGCTTTTCAAGATGTGCCAAATTTTTTTGCTGGGGCATGTAGACAACACACTTTAATATAGAAATATTGATAGAATTTGAATTTTCTTTCTTTGAAATATGTGCAACTTTTTACAAGCGATGACACCATAGCGCCACTAAATGTCATCCATGTTACATTTTTGTATCAACTTTTTACCTTGTTGTGCCACTTTTTACTAAATATCCTTTTTTATATTAATAAATAGAATATAGATTCGAGTAAAATAGAATTTACGCGTCCCATACTATATTTGTGTTTCCTCGTCATACCACAGCTGACACTTGTGGCGCCTGAATGTATGCCAAAACATTTTCAATAGTTTTGAAGCAAACATATATACGTCTTTGCCCGGAAAACTCCCCTTGTAACGTGTGTACATATATTTCCTTTATTTAATTTTTTTTACATGTATGTAAAAAAGGAAATAAATTATCGTTTAAAAAATACATGTAGAGCTATGATTATACAAAGCAAGCGTATTATTGTCTTTTTTGTTTTAGAAAATATGGGTTCTAGAACTCTCTATTTCACTAAAATTTAATTTAACTTTATTTTAGTTCATGGATTTATTATGTTTGGAGAAAGTTTCCTTTACTCTAATAATTTTTTTTGCGTGCGTTAATTAAATTAACTAAAAACTGCAAAAGAATTATACACAAATGAAGTATAAAGATTTGAACTTCGTATGGCACTAAAGACATTCTTCCAATTTTGAACTCCAATTTTTTTCTTCAAATTACATGTTTTTTTATATTTCATGTTAGCCTGATACCGAAACTGGCAATTAGCCAGCCAGATCTATACTAAAGGCTGTGGAAAGATTCATTCGCCCGAATCGAAATATGTATAGATTTGTATCTGGCGTTTTCTTTTCAATGACTCTATTAATCATGTTCCTTAATCTAAATCTGTCCATAAAGCTCGATTAATAATTGTAAAATATGA